>APFE031622325.1:0-11804 GCA_000404065.3 Pinus taeda
TAATATCATGGTTTTCGACTTTTCCTTTAACGATTTCAGAGATAAATACCTATTTTCATCTATAAAAAAATATTTAAGATTTATATAGGGAAGTGGGTTTGTAGAAAAGAAAATGTATAAAAATTAATTTAAGATTTATATAGAGAAGTGGGTTTGTAAAACAAAAGTATTAAAAGTTTTTTTAGCCTTACTTTGCATATTAATACATAAGAGCGTCCATTTGAACATGGAAAATGGGAAGGATAAAGAAGTTAAGTTTAGAGCCATGCATTCTTCAGGTAAACTGTATAAACTGTATTTAGCTGCTAAACTGTATATCTCCTTCTGTCAAAATAGTTGTAGGATACTTTGTTTTGGTTCAATAATTGTTAGGGAATATTGAGAAAAGGAACTTTCGTCTATGCAAAGTGTTGAATGACTTTATATGCACTGATGAATACATGAATATGTGAAATAATATATGTGTAGAATAAGACTTGTTTGCATAAGAAATGAAATATTTTTTGTGCAGCATTGTTCTGCATGGTTTATTGAGTCGAGAGTCTCATCATATTCATCCGTCAACACCCCCTCCGAAGACAAATAAGAAAGTACACTAAAATTTCCACTAAAATTAATCAGATACTCTTTTTTAGAGAAAACCAACATTAGATAGATTAGGACCTTGGGATAAGAGAGTAAGTCAACTACCCAAGGTTGCAAATCAAACTAGTGTCGTTAAAGAGTGAAAAATCCTTCTGTACTCATATTACCAGGACCACTCCACTCACAACGGAGCGAAATACGAGACAACATTGTGATGCGGGAGCACCCAGCAACAGAGCAAACAAACTGGACGAGAGGATCAGAACAAAAGAAAAGTGTGATTTAAAGCAGAAAAATAGATTTAAAAAGGATAAAGCAGATTTAAAGTGTGCATGCATGAAGCTTTTATGGAGAAAATAAAGAGAGGATAGGATTGATCCTTCCTAAAATTCTTATATAATTGTAATGTGATAAGGTGTGAGAGATATATCTTTTGTGAAGAAAATTGTGAGTGGGCAAGATGTAACCCAGCGTGAATTCGGTTTTAAGGCTAAAAGGCCTTAATTTTGTAACTGTTTTATATAAATTATGAAAACCTGTTCGAGTGTTATTGTATATGCATGTGTTGTGAGCTTGTATATCACCATCGATCATTTCAAGGTCGATGGCGATCTATATATATTGTTTACGTGTTATATGTGATTGTTCTGTTGATAGTGGAATTTATTAAACTGCGTGATAAATTGTTACCGAGTTTGGCTGGAGAATGAAGATCCACGTTTTAAAAGTTAAATCGCTTCCATTTAGGCTTGTGGGCCCATAACCCACAGGTCGAGGATCAAGATTTTTTAAAGGAATTGGGATTTTGGGTGACCCCCAAATTCTCATTTTCATCAGGTGGTATCAGAGCAGTAAAAGATTCCGCGGAACGAGGTACAGTGTGTTAAAGATGGAAAGTTTATGGTCTTGCTATTGTGCAGATGGCGGCAGCGGAAGGTGAGAAGATTTGCAGCAACCTAGAGAAGGATGCCAAAAGACCGAGTGCGGAGGGCTTGGGGAGGTATCCTGTAACAGAGGAGGCTATTACTGTAGAGGTTGGTTGCAGTGAAGGAATGCAGTGGATAAAATTGCTAAAGACCAGGAGAAGCATATGACCAGGAGGTCATAAATTTTTGTGCCTCGGGAGTCTGATGCGGGAGCACCCAGCAACAAAGCAAACAAACTAGACGAGAGGATCAGAACAAAAGAAAAGCGTGATTTAAAGCAGAAAAATAGATTTAAAAAGGATAAAGCAGATTTAAAGCGTGCATGCATGAAGCTTTTATGGAGAAAATAAAGAGAGGATAGGATTGATCCTTCCTAAAATTCTTATATAATTGTAATATGATAGGGTGTGAGAGATATATCTTTTGTGAAGAAAATTGTGAGTGGGCAAGATGTAGCCCAGCGTGAATTCGGTTTTAAGGCTGAAAGGCCTTAATTTTGTAACTGTTTTATATAAATTATGAAAACCTGTTCGAGTGTTATTGTATATGCATGTGTTGTGAGCTTGTCTATCACCATCGATCATTTCAGGGTCGATGGCGATCTATATATATTGTTTACATGTTATATGTGATTGTTCTGTTGATAGCGGAATTTATTAAACTGCGTGATAAATTGTTACCGAGTTTGGTTGGAGAATGAAGATCCACGTTTTAAAAGTTAAATCGCTTCTGTTTAGGCTTGTGGGCCCATAACCCACAGGTCGAAGATCAAGATTTTTTAAAGGAATTGGGATTTTGGGCGATCCCCAATTTCTCAATTTCATCACATTGGATTGTAATCAAAGGTAGCCCGCCTTCTTTCACAACTCCTTTGGGCATTCTGTGTAACGGGGGTCCCTTCGAGGATTTCGAAACTGAGTCGGGGACTCAGGTATCCTGCCCACACAGCGTGCTGTCTACGACTATGTCCCCCCTGGTAATGTCTGTGATTTGAGGTATCTCTAGTGGCCAATACTTCTAGGTTCTTACCTAAGGTGACTGGGACGGGTTGTCCTGGTACCTCAAAGGGACGGACCTACTTTGTCTTCATTTTTTGGGAGGGTGCTCGTCTTCACGAGAGTACTTGGACCCTCAATCTGAGGTTCGGGCGAAGCTCAAAAGTAACCGTAACCGTACATTTGGCCATCCTTCTCTGTTACTCATTGAGAGACTGGGTTTCATCTCCAGTAATTGGTGTTTATCAGACAAGGTACTTTCACTTTGTTTGCTGATTGCCATTTTTAGTGTAATTTTTCTTTTTAAGTACCCGAGTGCTATCGTTTTTGAAACTTAAAGAATATCACCTTAAAATTTATCTGGTAAAATATACCAGTCATTGTGACTACATCCGGCCCTCACCGTCAATCCAGATGGTTGTTAGGACTTCCTCCACTCACTGTGGAGAATCTGCCCAGATCCACTGACTCGGTTTCTTCATCTTCGAAGAATCAGTCTCCTAAATTGCACACGGTGTCTATGTGGACAGCCGACAATTTGTTTATTTGATACAACAACGGCTAATATGAAATCCCCTGTTCTTCATGCAGAAGAATTCCATTCCTAATTTCACTTGCAAGGCTGCAAGAGATTTCTGTTTGAAATCTTCTCAGAATTGATGGAATCAATAGATGTTACTATTGAAAAAACAGATGAGTCCAAATTAATATCACATGGATCTTTTGGTGCACTAGTACTTCCACCTAAGCTAACCTTAAGTGGCAACACCTACAAGGTCATCTCATCTTTAATAGTGTTGTGAATGAAAATTTACTCTCAAACCTTCTGCCCTTATTATTGTTTCACCATCAAAAGTTAGCCTTGCTATATTAGTTCCCTCATTCACATCACATTATTCTTTACATGACTTTTCTGCTGTGGTGATTTGATGAATTCCAGGTACTACTATCACAGAAATAGAATCCCTCTATTAATATTATGGAGCCAACATTGACTACAAATGCCATTCCTTTGCTGCTGAATGGTTCCACTGATATTCAACCACTGCTCCAGATAATCGATATTGGTTCTGTTACATCATCAAAAACAACATCGTCACACTTTTGCATTACTCTATCTGATGGAACACATCAACACAAGACTTTGCTACCAACAACATATAACCAACAAGTTGCATCTGAAGACATTCAAATTGGCTCAATAATTCTGCTTAAAAAAGCAGCTTGCACGGTGCTTCAAACCTCCTCGTAAGGCCCAAGATTTGAATTTACCCTTTTCTATTTTTTGTCTTCTATACGCTTCCTGCATTACATAGAAAAAAAAAACAAAATCTTCATTAATTCATATCTCGTTTGTTTACATAAGGTCCATCCGAGTGGTTGAGCTTGAAGTTGTGGTGCGCTCAGCATCATTGACGAAGGACTCGTCAACACTGTTACATGCAAAGGCAGGTACATCCCAAGTTAGCTCTTCATCAACAATAGATACCTTGCCCTCTATAGTTACTCCACCAATTACGGCAACAACTACAACAATTCCATTCAAGGCACTCAATCCTGCTCGAAAATATTGGTCAATCCAAGGTAGAGCATCTGCAAAAACATCATTGAAGACTTACAACAATGTGCGAGGGTCAGGAAAAGTTTTTGGGTTTGACCTTATCAATCGTGATAAGGAAGAGATCCACCTTTCTGCATTTGCTAAATTGGCTGAATCTCTTTACAGTCTAATTCAAGTTGGGCAGCTATACATTGTTTCAAATGGCGCAATTAAAGAAGCAAATCCAAACTACAACCACCTCAAGAACAAATGGGAAATTTACTTGTTTGCTTCTTCCACTATCAATCCATGCCCCATAGATGATCCAACATTTCCTTACCAGAGCTTTCACTTCAAGACTATTACTGAAATAAAAAGTGCAAGTCCAAATACGAATGTGGATGTCATTGGTGTTGTTAATTCCACCTCACCTGCATCAACAATTCAACGAAAAGACAAAAGTGAAACATTAAGGAGAACACTCATATTAAAAGACAAGTCGGGTTTTAGCATTGATGTAACATTATGGGGAGACCATTGTGACTCTATAGGACAAAACCTTGTTGAATTCTACTCTTTAGACAACCCACCAATCCTTGCAATCAAAGGAGGTCGTGTCTCTGAATTTAATGGCACCACAATAGGGACGATATCAACAAGCACTCTCATCATAAGTCCACAAGTTGAAGAAACTCATCAACTACATGCATGGTTCCATGAAATAGGTTATAGCTCTTCTTCTCCATCTTTGAGTAGAAACTATGGTGTTGCTTCAAAACGTGCCCTACCACGAAAGACGTTTCATGAAATTGTTGGCATGCAAACCTCCAATAAAGCAATATGGGTTTCAGTTCGTGCAACAATAACTGCTCTTCACATGGACGACTTCTACTTTCTAGCATGTCCATTAGATTTCAATGGCAAACAATGCATGAAGAAGGTTGTGGAGAATTCTAACAATCTTTGGCATTGTACAAAATGTAATGACGACTTCCCAGATTGTGACTACCGTTACAAACTTAAAATTGAGCTACATGACCACACCGGGCACCTGCAGAATGTCACAACTTTCAATGATGCAGGAAACGAGCTCATGGGCATCACGGCAAAAGACATGTTCCTTCTTTCTATCGAACCAACTGATCTGCAGGAAATTTGTGGCCGAATTTCAGGACACCGCTTCCTGCTAACACTTTCCATTAAAGCAGATTACTTCAATGGTGTTCAACGCTTGCAACCAATACTGATAAATTCAGAAGAAATTCAATATGCCTCCGCATGCAAAGAAGTCCTCAATGACATTCAAGCAATGTCCACTTCAAAACGGCCTGTTGTTCGCCGCCTTTGAAAAGTTTTTTAGGGTCTCTTCAAACACTACTGTTTTTACATAAACAAACATTTCTGCACAACTCATTGTTTCATATTGTTGTAAATTACACCCATGTTATTGTGATGCACACTGTTGCTGCAAATACTCTCTTCCAGTTATTCCAAAATATGTATGTTTACCACTTTTCATTTTACATAATATAGATATCAACATTTGTAAATAATTACTACATAATTTTCCCGTTCGTTGTTTACATGTCTATACATTGATCTCTTGCTTGCTAATCTATTCATGCTATCGTTCAAACTTGTTAAAAAAAGAAGAAGAAGGAGGTAGCAAAATCTTGGTTATCTTGATCCTCTCCTCTCAATAATAGATGCCAGAATAACATATGATTTTATAGTACTCCTAATTGCATGTTTTTCCTTCTACCTAATCTACCTACATTCACTGATGTTCAAATAAAAAAAATATTTCTAAAACTTGTAATACATTCTCCAAACATGCAACACTTGTTTATGAAAATTAACACTAATTGTTTGTACTTGTTTAGATATGCCAAAATGAGGACAAACACGAGCGGCGACGTCTTCTTTATGCACAGCAAAAGGATACAATAAATGCACGGCGGCGACTACTTTATAAAAATCGCAACAACCCTACTACTTCCTCTACATCCCTTCCCACCTCAAATGCTCTCCCAACTATACAAACCAACCCATCTCACCTTCATCAAATCCAATATAACCCTCCCCTTAATGAAGAACACCGTCGCTTTCGAGAAAGGATTGATGAACTTTCTAGCATGCATGTTTGCACAATATGCAAAGAAGCATACCCAGGAATGAAAACAAAGATTTTACACGGTAGACTTTCTTGTTTTCGTTGTGCATCATCTAAATCTACCAATCGTTTTTCTGAACTAAACAACATGAACCCTGGTGAACAACCCTATGTCCTTCAACAGTTAACACAAGTTGAAGAAATGCTCATTGCACGTGTAAACCCCATTCTACAAGTCACTCATGCTCGTGGTGGTCAATACAAATATAGTGGCCATACAATTAGCTTCCCTCAAGACATCACCACTATTGCCAAATACTTACCCCGAATGATTTCTAACTTAGACATCCTCATTGTGAAAAGGAAAAATCCATCTGAAAAGGCTTATGAATTCTTCGTTTGCAAATCACGTGTCCTTGCAGCCCTTGAATACAAAACAAAAAATGACCCTTACTACTGTGATGTTCAATTCAATTCATCTGCTATTTCTACACTACCAGATCACCCTACCGATATTTCTTCTCTTCTCCATAATGTAACCACCTCCTCTTTTGAACCCCATCAAACCAATATTGATTCTACTTATGATACTGATGTCATGCTACCTCCATTAGAAATCCAACCCTCTTCTTTTGTTCCAATACTACCAAATTCAAGTACTGAGCTTGAGCACATTTGTAATTATTTGCACTTGACCCATTCAAATTCAACAAGCTCTATCGATTGGCCTCCAATATCTTTAACAGCTATGAATGAATAAAACACCATAGGCCTCTTTGCCATGGCATTCCCCACACTCTTCCCTACAGGCATTGCCATGATCATGCAACCAAGACTTACAAAAGTTGAGATGCATGAATATGCTTTACACTTGCTGCACTACCATGATAACCGATTTGGCCAACACCCAAGATTCCGCTATTATCTTTATAGCATTCTAATGCGCCATCGTAGCCAAACTACTGCTAGTGTTTTTGTGAAAAAGTACATTGAGAACAACTTGCCAACAACGGTTACAGACCTACAACAGTGTCTTCGTGACTCTCCAGATTCAAGATTGCCAGAGCAAATAATGCAGTTCGGTTCAACACTACGAGGAACACGGTCTTTCTGGAATAGATGACGATTTGAGCTGACTGACATGATCACGCAAATAGGAAGTCCGACATTCTTTTTCACTCTCAGTGCAGCTGATACTAAATGGCATGACTTGCACATGATCATGCCTGACAGTGTTCCTTCCAATTCAGTCAACCACTTCCAATGGAAAATCCAAAACATAATTAAGAACCCACATCTAACAGCTCAATATATGCATTGCAGATTTACAATTTTTCTCGAAGAAATCCTGCAAAAAGGCCTCCATGCAGTAGACTATTGGTGCAGGTATTTTCTAATATCCATTTCCTTCTACATTATTTTTCTACATTGCATATATATGTTTTAACAAGATTTTGCCTTCATATTATATTCAAATATGAATGGCAACATAGAGGATCTGCACACATTCATGGCTTCCTCTGGCTACAAAATGCACCAAACATGGACACAATTGACTAGAACAATGCATTAGAAATTGCTAATGCAAAGAAATATTTCGACCACTATGTACCAACCTGGAATCCACGTCAAGCAGAACACCGAAATATTCTGCATCACCAATCAACAATTCATAACCCATGTCTTCTTGACACAGCATCAATATTCACATCCAATCAGTTTGAAGACTATACAGAGCTTGTCAACTGCATTCAACGTCATACAAAGTGTCATGAGTCTTCTTGTCTTCGCAAGAAAGACAACGTACTTAGCTGTCGGTATGGAGTACCATGGGAGTTGAAGTCAACATATTCACTTTTCATTGATGATAAAGGTCATAAAACCTATGTCCCTGCACGCAATGATGAAAGATTGAATATTCACAATGCCGATCTACTCTCTATTTGGAGAGCAAATGTTGATTGCCAACCAGTGCTTTCTCGCCATGCTGTGTTAAAATATATTTCAAAATATGTAGCAAAATCAGAAACAAGATCTGAGAGCTACCGTCAAATGCTATCACGGCTATCACAAAGCGCCATTCCAGAAGCACCTACTGTTGTCGTTATCCGAAAACTCCTTACAGAAACCATTGCAGATAGAGACATTGGAGCACAAGAAATATGCCATATGTTGCAAAAGCTACCTCTTTCTCTCAGCAGCCGTACATTTCGGTCTTTGAATGTCAACAAGGCTATTTTCAAACGTGTTTCACAAGATACTGAGAACCCTGGTTTGACACCAAACTTTATCCTTGCATACATGAACAGGCCTGTCTCATTGGAATCACTGCCCCTCCTTGAAGCTTCATGCTCATGGTCATATTCTTCCCAGCGGAAAAAAAATCAATGGAAACACATATTCCCACCAATGATTGTACATGTATTGCCCCGTTACGATGTCATTCCTTCCTCTGATGATCCTTCTTACGCCACATTTTGCTGGAGTGAATTACTATTGTATTTCCCCTTCCGAACACTCCCCAATGATATTGGTTCAACTGATGCAGAAATTATTGCACACTGGGAACAAAAAAAGGGTACATATACACCATGGCATGTCCATCGTGAAATTGAAAACCCACAAACCCCACATACTGAAGATCAAACTACCCCCGACATCCCTCCTGATTCCATGCAGATGAATGAATGGCAAATCCTCTCTCAGCTTCACCCAGGTTACAATATTGCAGTTGATGACCTTGACATGATTGGCTACCGTGACTTCGATGCCAACCACAATTGGTCACATAATACTATCCCTCCCCACTTGCAAGAAACTGCCATAAATTTCGTTGAATTCAACCGCTCAACGATTCAAAACCAACATCATTCTTTTTCCAACCTTCCCCAAGATCACACATTATCTCCTACCCAAAACATAGACTTCACCACTATTTTTTCACACTTTAAAACCCCTTCGCCAAAACCCCCACGCAAAATCATCATACAAGGAATAGCTGGGACAAGAAAATCCCATTTGATTAAATGTCTACACCATGCATTTGTGGAAAACTCACCAGCAAACAAAAACCCTTTGTTGTTACTTGCACCAACAGGCGTTGCAGTTTTCAACATAAATGCCCTCACAATTCACTCCGCTCTTCGTATCCCTATCCAAACAATGCATCCCCTTGAAGGCCAACCACTCCTACAACTGCAAGAGCAACTCCATCATGTAGAGTACATTCTCATTGATGAAATGAGCTTCATTGGTCCAAAAATGCTTACTCGCATTAACGATCGTCTAAGAGAGGCATTTCCTCTTCATCGAAATGCACCATTTGGTAATCGCTCAATTATCCTTGTCGGAGATTTAGGCCAGCTACCACCTGTAAAAGACATTCCTTTATATGTTGGGACATCGCATGGCACTGCACTTTGGCGCAGCTTCGACATATTCATAACACTTTCAACCATTTTTCGTCAACAAGGAGATAGCCCGTCCCAGATTGCTTTCCGGCAAATACTCACAAATCTCAGAAATGGAATATCTACACTTGAAGATTGGCAACACCTAATGTCAAGAACAAGTTTGTCTCTTACACATGAAGAGCAACGCACATTTGAAGGATCCATGCACCTATATGCAATAAACAACTCAGTTGTTTTGCATAATAAGAAAATGCTTAAAAAATTGAACATCCCAGTAGCGGTTTGCTCTGCAGAACAACAAAGGCAGAAAACTCGTACTACAACAGAAGATGAGCATTTGCCTGCAAAAGTTCTCTTATGCAATGAACAAAAGGTTATGCTCACCAGCAACTTATGGGTACATGTAGGCCTCGTCAATGGCGCACTTGGGAAGGTCATCTCAATATTTTATTCTATTGGTTCAAAGCCCCCAGAATTACCATCCTTCGTGGTTGTCGACTTTATACAATACAAAGGAACACCATGGGACATTTCACACCCAACATATGTACCCATTTCTCCCATCACAAGGGGTGCATGCCGTCAAATACCACTTCAAATGGCATGGGCTTTAACGATACACAAGTCACAAGGAATGACATTAGACAAAGCAACAGTAGACATCGGCACCAAAGAACGACAAGGGCTAACGTTCACTGCAATTTCAAGAGTGCGGTCATTGGCAGACATTCAAATCAATCCAGCATTCCCATTCTCACGGATTGCATGCACGAGAATCCATATCTTAAGCGTAGACAACAAGAGGAATCATTGCTTGCATCAAAATCTATGCAGGAGAATATACTCTAGCCAATCGTACAACCTGTTTTCCAGAATTACCCACATGGTAAACACCACTTGTTGCAATAACCAAATTTCACATACATTTGCTTTCTATTACATTTAACCTCATATGGTTTTATATTAGTTTGAAATCGTTTATTTTATTTCAAATATTCAAACAAAATATTTCCTGCCAAGAACAGGAAGGTCTAGCATTCACTGCAATTTAGAAATTAAAAAAAAAAAATTATTTATTTTACTTCAGTGCTTTAAAAAAAATGCTTTCGTCAAACACATCCATTGTCACTTACAATGTTCTGTTTTTTGATTGAAACAGGTATGAATACAGGCTATTTATGATTGTTGTATGATTATTGCCAAGAAATTCAGCATCCTGCCCCCACAAACATTGCCTCTTTACCGTTTGCGTCCAACCATTGAATTGTTAAAGAAGGTAAAAGAAATACTTAAGATAACAATTCACATCCATGAAAGTGACACACACAGGAAAATGCAGCGTCAATTGCAGGAACAACTCTGTTGCCTATGCCATGCCCCATCATGCATATATGATTAGCTTCTCATTGTCAATTACATCTATATGTAATAGAATGCTCTTATTGTACATATGTTTAGAAGGCAAAGAATACTTTCATTATATATATGTTTAGTTATTACCTACCAAACATGTCTCTATGTGTAGACCATATGTAAAATTTCAAAAAATACATTGCAAAGCATGTACCTATCTCCTGTATATTTGCTTGTAATAAACACACAATACCAAGTAAAATATTTAGAAGTATTCAAGTGTAATAAGTCTAGTATGTTCCACCAGACATGATGCATACTTATGGAGTGTCATAAGTGTTTTTGTACCTACACTTTTAATAAAAAACTCAGTTTACATAGATTTGGCCTTTTGAGTGTGGTTTCTATTGTTCATGGAATGCCAGATGTTATGCTACTCACGTTAAGTTATATTTCCTTTTTGTTTTCAAAAATGTTATATAGGAATATGTATATCTTACATGGGCTTCTGCAATGACATTTATAGAGTGGTTAGTTGTTTGTTTTTAAATTAGAATACATTTACATGAAATTTTCAAATCCTCTTCTTTTTTGTTTCAATCATGTCAACATTTTTAACTACATGTGAATGAATAGAAAGTCTTGTGGTTTTCTTTAAGTATTTCTGCTTTGACATGCTGCTTTGTAATAAACTGTACAATATCAATAGCAGCTGAGAAGGAGGCCCAACCTTTTATAAAAATTCAACAATTCCAACTTCATAAATCTATCGCCCTCTTTTTGTACCTTTTGGGACAATTGCTAGTTTTATTTGTTTACAACCTTGCATGTATATAAGGTGACTTATGGAGTAAATATAAAAAATGCTTTATTTATTTA
>APFE031622326.1:0-18191 GCA_000404065.3 Pinus taeda
AATTAAAATAAAAATTAAAAGAGGTTATGTGAAAAGAAAAGAAAAAGAATAAAATAATAAGGATGAAAAGAATCCCATGAAAAAAGAAAAAATATTCATGAAAGTGCTGCAAATTTAAGTGCCACTACTAGAAAAATAATGTGTTATGATGAATAAAGCATGATGTTGTGTGCAACTTGTTTTGAATGCCACAACCACTAATTTTTGTTTTAACCATACAATGTAATCATGGTCAAACAATTTAAATTTATGTTGATAGATCAAAAAATAATTTAGCGAAACTGTTTAACCTTGGCTAAAATGGTTAGGTAGGTGAATAAATTTGGTCCAACAGTGTAAACTGGATCAATGATGTAAAAATAGGTTAGGATTAGATTTAATAATTCGCTTTAAGAGGACAAATAATAACGAGGGTGAGCACATTTAAATGCATATGTGGTTAGTTAGAGTGATTTTTTAGTCTAAGAAGAAAATTTGAGTGAAAAAGGCTTAAAGAATGATCATTTAGGTGTGTTTTAGCCTAAGTGGAACCCCTAAAGTTTTATCCTAAGTCTTAAACCCATTTTGTAAGGTGCATAAAGGAAAATGCAAAATTTTATAGCGTGCACATCTCACTACCTCCGATCACACCTCATCTTAGATCGATGACGTGCAAGCCATTTTGGTCCCCCTGCCCTTCCAAACTTTATCGACGGAGGGGGGTTCGAAAAATGCTCTAGCCCCATTGCTTCCCCTATGACGCGGAATTTCCATGTTCTTTCAGACCCCCCACCCTTGAAAACAATTTTAACCGTTGGGCCCATCTCCATGCATCCGTTTTTTATTCCTTCCCCTTCATATTTCGAAAACCACCATACCCGCTTCTGGAAACCACCAATCCATGTCATTTCCCGCCAACGTCTCCTGCGCCATCACCTCCACTTGCATAGTGACACCTGGCTTATCCGTTATACATTAAAGACCCCCGAGATTACCGTTTACATTCTGTAACGGCCTTGCGCCCCAAACAAATGCCTAAATTGTTAATATAAAACCCCCAGATCCCTGTTTTGCACCATTTTTACTATGTTCTAATTCTTTCTTACTCTCATTTCTTCATGCACGGTAAAAGATACTCATTCTCAACAAAGCAACCAGTCTGAGTACAGTCAAAGAAACCTCCTCATCATTTGTGACCACCGGTCACCAAATTCATGGTACTTCTCTTGTTAATCCTCCATCCCTGAAATTTTAGTTTTCATAATGCCACCTAAGAAGAAAGATACTGAGGATCCTAACAATCCCATGCTACCCCCTACACTCGACCTTGATCATATCCCCCTCACAGATAGAGACTATAAGCTTGTTGAGCCAAAGTGCGAATTCAACCTTTTCAAATTACATTGTTGGCTGGATAATTACATTGACCAAACTGATGACATTGGACTCTGGGAATCTAATTTTCCCCTATACATTTTCCCGCAAACTTACCACTTCCCCGAATTCATTCACAAGTGTCAAGTTTGCTATTTTCCCAATCAGAGAGTTGTTATAGCCCTCAATGGAGAAGTCTTATTCCCCATTACCCATGAAAGCATCAACCAGATACTCCAGATCACTTAGAGCAATTCCAAAACCCCATTTTCTATAGAAGCCTTAAATGACCTATATCAGAAGTTAACCATGTCCAAGAGAGCTCACATCTTTGAAATATGTTTGTCTGAAGATGCCCAATTACCCAAAATGAATCCCCCTTGCCCCTCTTTTATATACCCTGATAAAGCAAATCATATTGTCTCCATTGTTTCATGTTTATTAGGGTATAATTCAGATGAGTGGATAGATGAGCCTATGTTAGGTTTTCTGTCTATCTTTTCTATTAAAGAAAAACCCTCCATAATTTTTAATTTCAGCCAATTTCTTATTGATGCTATTCATGAACAATCCCTGAAGTTTTTAACTGAAGGAATGTTCAAGTATGCATTTATTTTGGTTTACATGTTCATTTTCTATCAACGATACAAGTTCCCATTCACGCTCTAGAAGTTAGATGAAGAAGGAAATGCTCAATCAATAATTTTCTAGACTTCATTGGTAAGGAAGGATTCAAAGAAATATAGCTTCAAAGACTGTACTGACCAATTTGTTCATCCAACAATAAGTCTACTAAGTGACAGAACATAGCCTAGAATTAGTGAGAAAATTCAGAAGACGTTACGCCTCAGTGAGTAGGCCAAAACAGGTGACTGGTACTTGTACCAGAATTACACTGAGATTAGAGTGTATGGTTGTGAGCCGCCACCTTACAAGGTACCCAATTACCTCCCCATGAGTGTATTTTCTCTAGAGTATATCAACTAGATGATCAACTCATATGAAATTAATTTTGTTTCATCCAAGAAGAAAGCTCGGTTCATGATCAATACAAAAATTGGACCATTTATTTGCAATAGCAAGATAACAGGTGAGGAGGTAGATTTTCTATTGAAGCAAATGAAGTTTCCTTTGAGCTTCACTTGGTCTCATGACCCCTTTGGTATAATTTCTAACCTAAGGGTGGAACAGAAGACCACCCCTTATATTCACACACAGAGGCCTGAAAATGAGAAATATATGAACCAAATTGAGTGGAAGGAAGACACTTTACAAGAAACAGAAGAACAACTTTTGACAACATCCACTTCTCAGACTCCTATCCCATAGGAAAAGACAAAGAAAAGGCCAAGGGAAGAAAGTTCCCCTTCATTCAAGGAATCTCAGCTAAAGAATTTAAGATTTACACAAAGAAATCCAAAATGATTACAAAAAGATTTTCCAAAGGAGGGAGAACTTTCAGCCACTATAGTCTTACAAGATCCTTTTTCTTCAACACAGACAAATAGTCTAGCTACAAGGTCTCCAGAAACATCGTTAGTTTCACAGGAAATCCAGATTCAGCTCAAACATTAGATCTCATTCATGGAGGCATGGAAAAGAGTATTTTTGATAAATACGAGGACATAAAGCTAAAAAATGAGCTCCTACAATCAGTTTTGGAAGCAAACTTCTTCTACTCAGAGTAGACTTTTATCATATTTTGACACAAATAAGGGAAGAATGAAGATGGCCTTCCTTCAAGTGTAGGTCCTTCATCCAAAAACAACAACATATTACGAAAAGACTTCCTTTGAGTTTGACACCAAGGATATCCATCCCATTGACCAGATGGAGATGCATAAACAAACAGAGGAGATGATATATTCCACCCTAATAAACACTACAATGACCTCTTCTAAATTGCAAGTGTTACTGAAAAATATTAAATCTCAGCTTAAAATTGAAAATATCTCCTCTCTGGCAAAGGACACTAGGATTAAAACATTAGAAGAACTGGTCATTCAAATAGAATATGACCCAGAGAATGTTAAAGCGACATAAGAAATAATAAAAAAGAAAAATGTTGACATTGCAACTCTTAGAAAGCAATTAAAGCTTCCAGCCACAAAGGACCCGCAAACCAAGGAAATAGTAAAGACAAAGGCACAAAAGGAAGACATGTTGAAGCTAATCATAGAGAAAAATGCTCAAATCAGAGACATGGAAGATGAGATGGATAAATTAATCAAAGAAAAACAACAAAACACATAGCTAGCTATAGCGCCATTAAATATTGTACCCCTTGCAGCCATACCTACAGCAGGAACTTCTACATCAACGACCACTCAAAACAGACTATAGATGCTGCAGGAAAATTAGCAAAAGAAATTGAAGGGATATATTTACAGGGTGAAGAGATCAAGATATTGCAAGGACATATAAATATTTTGCATGAGGAGAAAGCAAGAAGTGAAGCCTCACGCCTAGATGAAGTATAAGAATCTCATAGACTAGCACAAAGGTTGCAACAGTTAAAGCAACAAGATTCCATTGGTAATACCTTAGCTCAAGCTAAGGAGAGAATATGGATAGATATCCATAATTCCATGAATGCAATTTGGTCTTCTATACATATTATTTTTTAGTAGAATGAATTAATACAGAAATATAAAGAAGCAATTGAGGAGATCCAAAAACAATTAGGTGACAAGCCTAATGATGCCATAGACCTCATTAGATTTCTAAGTTCCAAAAATAAGTATGAGTTGGAAGAATTAGGGTTAAAATACAGGACTAAAACAATTTTGGAAGTCAAGAAAGTTTTGACTAAAAGAAACCTTTTGTTGCAGCTGGAAGAAATGTGTCAGAGTTTGGAAATCGATGTTCGGAGATTCTTCAGCAAATTTGAACTGCTGAGTAAGAAAGGGCTTCCAAGTTTGTTTGTTCTTAATGACAAATTAATCACTCTAGATGATTATAACAAAAAGTTGGTGGATATAGCAAGGGACAGCTCCAAATTTGCAGGTATAAAGGGCTACATTACAGACAAAGCTTTCTTGGAGACCTTAGAGAAGGATTTGAATATCCAGCATGAGGTCAAACATTTGTTTATCATTAAACCCAAATTTACTAAGTACATTGAAGTAGATGAGGTTTACAAAAGATTACTCAAAATGTCAATTCCAAAAGAAGAAAGGCGAGAGAAATTATGCGAGTTACTTGAGTAAAAAGTGACTCTATCTTCAACAACAGAATTATCAGCAACAACTTCCTCCAAAATAGCGCCAACATTCGAATTGTTCCAACTATGTCCTATTTTTTTGTAGCCAAAAATGTAATTTTGTTTTAGAATGTCTAAAATACTTCTTGAGTTGTTATGCAAGGATTTTTGTAAATAATATTATAAATACTTCAAATTTTGAAGTAATAAGGGTTGGGACTTGGATTAAGAAAGACTACCATTATTGTAAATTTGATCATTAGAATTAGTGGCCATTTGCATTAATACAAACAAGTTGTTTTAGGATTCTAGTGCCATATCTATGTGGTGAAGTGCTCATCACTGTAATTATGTTTTTCTCTTTGTTTTTCATATGTATTCAAATATGTTTTGTCTTTAAGAAAATTTAGTTCATAATTTGTTTCAAAGCACTTTGTTATGGCGTAAATAAAAATCAATGTTTTCTTCTAAAGTTTAAATATAAAATTCTTAATTTCTCTATATTTAAAGTAATCTTAATTTGTCCTTCCTTCTCCATCTCATAAACTACAAGGATCCATTAGTATGCCTACCTTGCCCTGTTGCATTCAAGCTTGATTATTTCTGCATTTGATCATCTTAAACCCTGCTGACTCCATTGTCCAATGGCCTATCCTTGTTGTTCCAACCAAACCAATTTAAAAACCAAACTCTAAACTTTCATAACGAGCCTAATATCTGAACCAAACAAATCTAAATTTGAAAGAGAGATCCCTCTCTAAGTTTAGAAGGGATAGCTTCTAAACTTAAAAGTGGTTATGTGGTTACCTTTGTATTTTCTTCACAACCTCAGAAATTACAAAGTCCTAACACATACTGCAGAATGTATACGCACTATCCAGAACCTAATCTATGTATGCACATGAAATTTCTGAAGCACACCTGCATACATATTTGTAACTACTAAGACATACCTTCATTGCACAACATAACATCTGTCAAATCCAAATCTCGACATACATTGTAAGAGACACACATCATAAAATCATCATCACATATCTATCAACCCATAAGAAAATTGTCAATGTGTAGACATTTCAGAACTATTAGATTTGATCCATCATCATATTCCCTGATGCACACTTATTTCAGATCAAACCATTCATCAATAACCCATTACATACATGTCCTAACACTTGATCTCCATCTCCTCATATAGTATAAGCCTTATCCAATACCTTAGGCCAATCCTTTAGTAATGTGGATGGTATTCTTTGACGGGATCAAATATCTATTGTCGTGCTCAATACTATGGGCCAATACTATGGTAAAGACCATTGGTATTCATAATATCATGGTGTGGAAACTATACGCTACTTCTCTTCATGATACCTGCGTATGTACATGACTTTTCTTCACAGGACCCGTGTATACTTTCCAAAACATCACCTTTATCATCCTTTGTCTTTGGACTAATATTCCTTTGTCTATCCCACTTGTAGCATCTACAAAACCATCATGTTGACATCTTTATCAAGTAGGTTTCTATCAAGGACAACCTTTGTCCATTCTCTCTGTCACACTACATAACCATCATTTTGACATCTTTATCAAGTAGGTTTCCATCAAGGACAACGCATTAGTCATAATGCCAACATGCTCATAGGTCTCATAGGTTTGTTTCATTTTTATGCAAGCTTGAAACGAAAATAACTATGCTTGAAGGGGGGAGGAATGATCCAGGTGGATATTGGTGGCCACCTGCATATTCCGCATAGACCCCCCCAGTTATTTCATTTGTTTCCCTATTCATTTCATCATTTACTATTTTTAGTAGTTTTTTAGGTCCTAAAATTCTGGAGCAGCTTTGACCCCCTAAACGACGTTTTTTGGGGGTTCCTTGCAGGCCCATGGCCATAGGAAAGGGCTTGCAGTCAAACCTATAGTACTCAAAGAGACCTTTCCAACAAGGTATCGTACACACCAAACGAAGATAATATTACCAAGTTACGACCCCAGGAAGTTGGCTGCCCAACTAACCCCAATGAGGCCCACAAATTATTGTTGTTAAATCTCTTAGGTTAGGGTTTTGGTTGTTTAGGGTTTTCTTATGTTTTCCAATAATAAACAGGCCCTTGAGCCTCATTGTAACATAGTTCATAGGCATGTAGCCGCCACATCTCTTCTCAGAGATAAGCTACCATCGCCCGAGTTATCTTATTTCCATTCTTTTTGTAAGCATAGTTCAATATTTTTCTATTAATGAAATGAAGTGTTTTTCTGCTGCATCTCTGTGTTTATGTTTATATATGTAATTTATTGCGTTCATGTTTAAGTTTGGATTATTTATGTGGAAACGGGTTAAATGCCCCTTTGTGCGGTGGAATCTAAAGTAACAAATAGAACCCAAGAAATATTAACTTCACTCTCTAAGGGGAGAGTGGGATTGATCTAAGATGGAATTGATTCAACCTTTTCATCAACCAATGGTTCATCAACCTGAGTGATATGGGTTTCAATCTCCAAGGAAAGATTGGGATTGATTAAAGAAATGCTATCAATCACTTTGTCAAATGATGGTAGGTAAGGTTTTACAACAATTTAGAGGCTTCATCCATGTAAGGCCAAAGGTGAGTTTGATGACTCCCTTCGCATAACCTACAAGGAAACCTAATTTTACCCTATTTCCCTGGAACCTTAGAATCACCGTTTGATGAATCAACAGTAAGTTAATGAGAATCCTCAAACCATACTTCCAAGGCCTTAGGAATACTAGGACAATTGATAAGGAAGTGGTCACCTTTACAAAACTTGCAAGGGTATTTGGGCTTACGATGCATGTTGGAGGTTTCTTCCATATTATCAACCGTCACAACCATGGTGGGTTAATTTAATCTATTCTTATATTGCTTATTCTTCTTCTTAGCCTCTTGGTTATTGGCATTAAGACTTTCACCAGGTGAAGAAAAAAAAAGTGAAGAGCACATGATGGGTGAAGAAGGTAAAGGACCAACATGAGGTAAAATATCTGGTTGAGGTTGAGGAGAAATATCTGGTTGAGGTGAAGCAACTTGGGTATTTGAAGCAAACGAGGTTGAAAACAACCATACCAGTCAACCTATCATGAATCCAGGTAGAGACAATGTAACCATGTAAGGAGGAAAAACATTTCCAAAACAAGGAAAAGGACTAGGGTCCCCGTTAAGAAGGGTTCCTTTGTTGGTAAATGTAACACTCTCCGCACACATTTACCTAAGCAACCAGCTAGCCGGGGTGAACATGCAACAAGAGGCCACTATGATATGATTCGACCTCCTAAGTAACCTTAAGGAAATGGAATCAACGGAAACACACCATATAGACATCCCTCAGGTGCTTCAGGACCCTCAGGAGCTAATCCACCACTCCAGGTGCCCAACCCCTAAGTAAAACTAGCATTTCAATCAATTAGACACAAATTTACTCCCATGACAAGGCATGAGTGTGACTGTAAATCTATAGTCACTCCCACAGTGCCTGCAAGGGAGAGAATTCAGTCTCTATCAGCCAGTTTCTGTGCCAGACACTCCAAGATTTAATCCACGTTTTCAGGGCTAGCCTCCAAACCAATGCCTAGAACTTGGTGAGACTCTCCAAGAAATTAAATAACACCAAGACAAAGCCTCTAACACCAAACTTGATCAAGGGATTGACCTAACCAAGCCTAACCATGACAAATATTTTGTCAAACACTTAGTAAATATGCAACCTACAGGTGTAAATAACAGATATGAGCATAGGGGTCCCATACTTATCTGAGATTCACTATGAAGCATTGTCTCCTTATCAAATTAGCTACCATTTCATCCATTAGGTCATAGATACATTGATCATTCAATAAAAAGTAATAAAATGATGAGAGCCATACATAACTGTTGTCATAAAACATATAAATAACCAACATAATAGGGGCAGAAGTATCCATGAAATCATAACCATATAAACCACATATAATCCATCATAATACTCATAGAAATACAAATAGAAATAACCTTTCATTACTGGTGCAAAATCCAAACCCGGGATGGGACTTCCACGTTCCACCCAATCGTAGAATGGCTGAGCCAAATCTCTCTTCAACCATTCACCTTTATGCCATATTCCAAGCATAAATGTGGGATCTCATAGAACACATCAATCAAAACTCATCTAGGTCTTCCAGAGGCCATCCACCTCATCCATCAAACAGTGATTCCACCTCATGGTCGTACATCACAACGCCATCATCATATTAGTCTCTATCCCAGCCTTCGAGAGCTCTAGAGTGTTTGTTCCAACCTGACTCCCAGGACTAGTACCTCAACCCACTGCTGCTACCAGGATCCAAAGCATTTGTCCAACCAAGGCTTTCATGACTAGTAACTCAACCCACCAAGGGCTTCTAGAACCTTTGTCCAACCAAGGCTTCCAGGACTAATAACTCAACACAAGTTGTTATAGGGCTTCCAGAGCCTTTGTCCAACCAGGGCTTCCAGGGATAGTAACTCAACCCAAGTTGTTATAGGGCTTCCAGGAACTAATACCTCAACCCAAGTGAAGGAAACATGAGAACCAACCAAAACAAAACAAGGAAAAAAACCCACAATCTCCATGGTTATCATTAAATGGAAAGGCTAGGCAAATCCACCATCAATCCATGCAATCCTCCATGCTAGTGACAAATCATCACCAAGAAACCATATGCATGTGCCATGCATGTCAAAAATAGTGAAGCAATCATACATGCAACTCGGTACCTGCAAGAAAATCTGATGTAGATGTTGATCCTAATGCCCTCTTGCGCTTCTTGCTCTTCCTTTGCCCTCTTTCTCCAAAAATCCAACTACGCCACACCCTCCAAGAGTGTTCCAAGAAAACTCTAAGTATCCAAGAGTATGAGAGAGAGAGAGAGAATAATAAGAGAGCTCCAAAATTGAACTGACCAAGTCTTTCCCACTGATCCTCAGAAGCATTCTTATTAATGAGGCCTCTATTTTCTTCATTTTCCATTATTTTCCTTCATTTTCCTCCTCACATGCAACCTGTGACCTTTCACCTTCCTTTTCTCCTAATTTCCATTATTTTCATAAATAAATGTGCCAAAATACATTTTTTCCTCTTTAATGCCTTAGTCATTACCTTTGAGAATTTCCTTAGCCATAAACAACCAAATGAACACCCACTAGGATGTCCTACCCACCATTCAACTTGGAATACGTGTCCCATCACCGTGGCCTTTTATATTTTTACATGAGTTTTTTCACTAGGGATATTACCAAACCCTTCCCCTTGGGGGAACACCATCCTTAATGTTCAACGACACCTATAACCAAAAAGACTACTAAAACAAAACATACTGCCCATGGAGCTTTATAACATAGCTCGTTGCAACATTTACAATGACCATTGTTGAAACATGACAATCATACCATTTACTAGAGCTTTATAACACAACTCATTATGGTATTTACAATCCACATATACACATACACATACACATAACCCTTCTTTGCAGTCACTCACCTTCCAAGTTCCACTGGCACCCCCATCCCAGGCAGTCCATCCCTTGGAAAGGCTTCCTCGCATCAGAAGATACAAAAACCAAGGTCTATACCTACCTCAAAACCATCATATCGTTCATAGCATGCTCATGGAAATCAATGGACACAAATGAATACCAGTTTCCTATAATAGCCATGTTCCTAAAGTGCTTTACCAACATACTACTGCATGTTCCAATTCCATTTTTTTTTGCAATTTCTTACAGTCAATTTCAATCACCCAACTGGGCATTTAATGCATTCCTATACCAAGCACATAACTTCCATTATATTTAAAATAAATTGAAATAAATTCACATCATACCTTATCGATAGCTTGTCAATAAGGTACATTTGCAATCATGTTCGCTTCATATCACAACAAGTCAAACTAGCATCATGTATAAAAACATCACATCAAGTTAAATCAAAACATAACCATCATAGATCAAAATCATAAATCACATGTAACCATCATAAACCAGAATCATAGATCACATGTAATCATCATAGACCAAAATCATAAATCATATGCATAGTAAAACTGAAATATAATACTGATACTTATCCTTCATCTATCTTTACTTATGACTTTGTTCTTTTGTACACACACCAGATCAGTTGCCACTGTTGGGTCCCTATAATACTAGTGATTCCCCCATTATTATTGTAGTTGTATCCCTTATTAATATTGTTGTGCCCCTATTGTCCCCATATTGTTAGTATTGTGCCCCATAGAATCCCTCTATTGTTATTTTTGTGCCTTATATTATTATTGTTAGTCGGCTTAAGTTAATTGGTGACCCCTAGACCCATAATATAGAAAAAGGAGGTTTTGTCATTTGAATCATCAAGAATGTTCATTTGCGTAATGTAGGAGGTTGCCCCTTGAGAGGCTTATTTCTAAAGGCGTTGAACTATCTTTTCTATCTTTGTGGAGTTTGGTTTATAACATTTGGTATCAGAGCTTTGGATTCTAAGGTTTCGCTGCTCCAAATAGGTCATCGTGGCATTTTCGCTATAACTTTTTTCTGTGACGTTTCAGAAGCAAAAAAAAAAAACCGATTTGAGATGAAATCGCGTTGAATCTCGGGTCGAAATTTCAGAGCTTTTAGCACTACATTTTCGAAGATATGATCTAAGGAAGTTGGTTTTTTTGCAGACTCCTGAATTACATTCCAAATAGGTGACCTTGGGAAAATTATCATAACTTCTATTTTGAGCATCAGATTGAAATTTCATAAAAAAGTTACAGAAGTAGGATAGACTGTAGTTTCCTATGTATATTTTTTAGACCCGAAGGTCAAAACAGTGACACGTGGCACTTCATACAAGTTCTCTCTTTCTAAAAAGGTATATAATTAGGTCATCTTGGGAGATTGTGCATAACTCTTGCTTGGAGAATCTAAATTTGATCAGATTGGTGGCATTGGAAAGAGGACACAGAGGGCTACTGCATGTCACAATTTCAGAACTAGAAGATCCGAAGTTATAGAGATACATCAGCTTCAATATCAAGTGCCTACAAAGTGAAAAAAGGTGTGCATTTATTTTAAATATTTGCATAAGTTTGGTTCGAAAAATTAGTTTGAAGGAATTCAAAGGGAATAATGAAGCATTATTATTGGTAATTGATGCCCCGAAGAAAGAAAATGGAAACACCTAGTAAACAACCTGAAAGCTCTAGCACGACTCATGAAGAAGAGGAAGAAATGCTACATGATATATCAAAATTACGAGACCAAGTGTAACAAATGTTACTCTCACAAAAGCTAATAGAAGCTAAGATAAATGGCGTGGAAGCTAAGATGAATGGCATGGAAACTAAGATGGATATCATGGAAGCTAAGATGGAAGGCATGGAAACTAATATGGACAGCATGGAAGCTAAGATGGATGGTATGAAAACATTGTTACTAAAAATGCTTCCTAATGGAGAAAAGGTAGGAGAGGAAACTCATAACGAGAACAAAAGGAATGTTAATCATGATTTGAAGAATGACAATATGGAAGGTTTGAAGAAATACATTGAAAGATGGAAGGAAGGTTTGACAAATTTGCTACAAGAAAGGCTTCTTAATGACGAAAATTTTGTAGAAGAACCTCATGATGAGAACAAAAGAAATGTTAATCATGATTTCATAGACTCTAACATTAGAACAAACAACCATCATGTTTCAAAGATCGATATGAGGAAGCTTGATGGCAAGGATCCCGTTGTTGGGTCTTGAAAATGTCATTCATTTCCATTACACTTTCACTATTATGTCCATTATATCACCTCCATTTCACCTCCATTTCACTACTATGTCATTGCAATCATCCCATTTTCATTATCATTGGGCCACATTTATGTTTTTCCAAACTTTATTAATTCTTAGCCTTTTTAAGTGAATTTGTAGTTAAAAATTAGAAAATAATGTGCATATGCTCATACCTAACAAGTGGATTGAGATTGTTGACATGTGTAGGTCAAAAGGAGGATTCTAGAAAACCTTTATGTGGCACCCTAAGGCCAAATTCGAATTTGAGTAGAGAGAATCATGGGATCATGAGGATATGTGTCACATCTCCTAATTGTATTGAAACAGTAAGAAGACATGTGTCTTGTCAGTTCCTATTTTAATTAGGACTCTAGAACTAGAGGGAGAGATTCATGGACTCTCATTAATGAGATGGCTTCTCATATTTTTGTATAAATAAGAGATCTCTCTCCTTCATTTGTTAGCTTGGCTTTTTAGTTCTTTAGCTTAGAGTTTGTAGTTCTTCCTTGATGGCTTTGGAAAGCTTTGGAGAGCTTTGTTGTACTTTGTAATTTTGAAAAATTTAATAAATATTTGATGTTCTCAACATAGAAGGAGATGTGAAGTAGATGTCATCAACCACATCAGAATGTAAGGTAGGGTAGATTTTGTTTTGAAGTTTTGCTCTGATTTCATTCAAGTATGTCATTTTATTGCTTTCAAGTTTGATAGTTTAGATTTTCTATTCATGCAAATGTGTTCAACCGGTTGATTGTAGATTAGTTTTTCTTTACATGTTCTTGTATTTGCTTATTAGTTTTTGCTCGAGCTTTTTAATGTAGTTTTTGTGTCAAGTGGTGATCTGAGACTTGCTTCCTCTCCTGAACTTTAGTTTTTAATTCCAGTTGTTATGCTTTCATTTTAGTGAGATTTGTTTACTGTTTTTAGATAGCTTAGATATTAGTTCTTCATGAAACATGACGATATCTCCGGTGCCTTTAGCTTAACCCCATTTTAGAAGTTAATTGGCGAGCTATTGGATTGTAAGTGAAGTAATTTGATTTTGCTTTCATTAGCCTGCAAGTAGATAGTTTAGATATCACTTCTTTATGCTACATGATGATATCTTTAGTGCCTTTAGCTTAACCCCATTTTAGAAGTTAATTAACAAGCTATTGGATTGTAAGTGAAGTAATTTGATTTTGCTTTCATTAGCCTGCAAGTAGATAGTTTAGACATTAATTCTTTATGCTACATGACGAGATCTCCACTGCCTTTAGCTTAACCCCGTTTTAGAAGTTAATTGGCAAGCTATTGAATTGTAAGTGAAGTAATTGATTTTGCTTTGATCAGTTTGCAATTAGATAAGTTTAAATGTCATTCTTTCATGCCATATAATGATATTTCTAGTGTCTTTAGCTTAACCCCATTTTAGAAATTAATTGATGAAATATTGGACTATGGGTGAAATCAGTGACTAGTTTCCAGTTTCTTACTTTTTGGTTTTGAGTGCAGTAGTTTATTAGATTTCAATTCTGTAATTAGATGGACAATAGAGATAGTAACCTCATTTTCAGTACTTCATCTTTAGTTTGATTTATGTAGCTGCATGTTTACACTTTTGTTCAAGTTCTGATTTTATAGATAGCATGTTTTGAGATCTTTGAAGTGCTAAGTTTAAAAATTACCATAAGAGGCATAAACCTTGTCTTCAATTCTATATCCATACTTTATCTTTAAAAGTATTCTTAAAACCTTAAACTAGGATTTCCATTTGCATTAAACACCTTAGGAGACCAACAAGAACAAAAACCCCAAAACAACATACACTATAAAACAACGAAGTAAGAAAAAATGTTAACTAAGCACATATGGTGCACCACACTTCATCAGTTTATGATACTCGGATTGATAATTTATGTAGAGCAATTTAAAACATTAAATTGACTAGACATTTTGGTGCTGTTGCCGGGGAAGTGTAATTAGGAGACCTTATTTCTTACATCTAAAAAATAAAAAATAAAAAAATCTTGAGTATGCTCTCCTCCTACACTTTGTGTGATCTGGAGTATCAGAAAAAGAATTGTTATGTTAAAAAAAAAGAGAGAGAAATGGGACAAAATAAACTTTATCATTTCATTTGATTCAAAAAAAAAAAAAAATGAGACAAAATAAACTTCATCATTTCATTTGATTCAATAATAATAAAAAAAAACAACAACAACAACAACAAAATAAAAAAATGAAACCCAACAACTTTGATAGGCTCAACTGCCCAAGATTGACTGGTTATGGTTTGTAGTGGTCCTCAAAACACTGTGCCCTGTTTTAATAAGATTTTGCAAATTAGTTGTGGAATGCAGCTTGATTCCGCATCTAACTGTGAATTTCGCAGCTAATTCCAAGGTTTAGCAGGTTATAGACATCCAATAAAGAAATTGACCACATGGGCATCTTAGGAATCATCCCAACATGGATCCTATCCTAGTCACCCAGCCCAGATTGCAAAAAAAAAAAAAAAAAAAAAAAAAAAAAAAAAAAACATCAGCGTAAAATATCAAGCAAAGTCCTATTTTTAGCATATTTTCCTTGAAGTCTTTGCTGCCTGAAATTGAAAATCATTAATCATTCTTATAAAATTTCACAATTTCAGAGAAAAAAGGAAGGAAAATGGCTATCTCCAACCCTAGTTTCCACTGTGGCCTCAATAGAAAACCTGCATTCCTGTTTGAAGCTTTGGCCTTGAAACAAACCTGCAAGAACATTTAAAAAAAAAAAAATTGCATAGGACTGTTGTGTTTATTAAGGAAAATAGGATGACCCCAATTGAAAAAAAAAAAACTCTTGTGTGGCTTTCAAAATAATGTATGCAGCATTCAATTTATGTGGCAGAAATTTTTGAAACCTCCCAACATCAAAATCTGAAAATCTATATGCGCATAGCCACCATGGTTCAAAGCACTCCCGTCCGGTCTGTCTTGAATTGTATCAGCTGGAATTGAATCAAATCTTTCCATCTTAGTTCAAAGATGACGAGCCATTATGTGATTTTTCTTCTTATATTAGCTATAGCTGCCTTGACTTTTCGAGGGGGGAGTGGTTTTGCAGGACACAATGAATATGAAGAGCAATGGAGAGAACATGAAGGGCATCATGGTAAAGAGGAAGAGTAGGAAGGCATATTTTTTATGAAGAAATCGAAGAAGATACTAAAATAAGCGAAGTTAGCCTGCGCATATAAAAAATTCAAAATTGATTTTATAAGAGACGTAATTCACAAAAATGCAGAACAGTAAACATGTCAAACTTTAACTGCATGATTCAGCCAAATGAAAATGAATTAGGAAAAAATAAAACATGGGTTTTTTTTTCGCGGATAGGGTCAATTAGATAACCCAGAAACGGTTTTAAGAAATTTGTGGTGGTTTGGGAGAATTTCTCGGTTCTCTGAAGCCTCTTTTTGCATGTCACGTGAAGAAAAATGGGTTTAAATTAATGAACAAATTGTTGATTTAATTCGGCGTGCTTGGAAAAGGGAATTCCGATCTGGGAATCAATTGTGCGGTGGCATTCAAATCTTGAATACATGCCTCCCATCTTTAATAAATTCATACTTCATCACACACCTGTTTAATAGCAAGACGTATCCCAATCGACTACGACTCTTCTCTTGAATTATTTACACGTTGCAGAGATTGGATCAGGTTCGGCTGTGTTTTTATTGCTACCGACTTAATGCCTTCCAATTTTAGCTCATACTTCGTGAATGTCGTGGTTTATTTGGTTGAATCTCTTGGTGCTTTATATATTATGACTGTAATCTCTATATATGGATGAGTTTGCGAGTGTTGGAAACTGTAGAGGAGCTGATTTCCTTGGAGCATTTCAAAACTATTTTTGTTGTATGGGGGAACTGATTTCCATGACTATCATCATCGACTAAAGTCTGGAAATTGCTCATCAACTTTCACTTACATGGACTGGTTATCTAGACTGATAAAGGGTACCTGTGTATCAATTAGTTGAAAGAAAAGAACATCACAGACAGGCCTAGATCACTCTCAGTTAGTTCCAAGAACGAGTTTTGTGCAGAGTTGTGTAGACGAGTAGCTTCCTGGGTAATTGTTAATGCTGATCTCAAACATTTTTTGTTAAGTTAGAAATAATCTCCAGATCCACCCATATGCACTTCTTTGAATTCTATTTCATGTGGTTTGCGGGTTGAGTGAATTAAACAATGGGATGTGAAATTCAAGATGTATAAAGGTTTATAACCTTATACAGTTGTTGAGTTGATTTAGTTTTCAGGAATCGAAAATTAATTTTAGTTGGTAGGTATAGGCTGTTGATCATTTTTAAAGGACTGTAAGCTAGTTTTATGAACATTTTTTTTCCCTCTTTAAAAAAAAAAAAAAAAAAAAAAAAATAATCAACGAAATGAATAAGTTATTTGCTCACTTTTCTGAAGGTATTGATTAATTTTGGACTGATGATGAAAGATGAATGGCTAATTTTTTATTCAAGATGTTTAGCTACAGAAACTATACACATTCCACAGCTAAATTCCAATTCGGCGGCGGTTCTCCAATTCCGCAGCTGAAAAACCTCATTGTTCAAATCAGCCTAACTTTCTCATACGAAATTAGATTTTGATGATTCGGGTATCATTGGAAAGATCTCAACAAGATCTACATAATGAGAAATCCATCATTAGAGTTTGAAATGGTAAATAATGAAATAAATTGTTGAAAAGAAGCAACATAAACTTGAGGCACTAATTCCAAAACAAGTATAAATTCTTTTGATTTTTCCTTTGAGAACTTGTTTCATTAATACAAATTCTTAGTTTTGTGTGTAAATATCATAACTAGAGAGATTGACCATCTCTATCATTTGATAATCTTACATTGCATTGCAGAAGAAGTATTAGTTTTTTTTGTAGGTTCCAGGAGGAAGGACAAATGACTACAAGTGAATGGTGTCTCTCTAAGAGACCAATTTGTTTTATAAGAGGATGATCAGCAACAAAGAGGAAATGTGCTAATGCAAAATCAAATCCAAATAATTGAAACTTTCAAATACCATTGTCTCCATCACATCCATACCTCATAATAAACCATTCACCTCATTTCACTTCATATTTTCCATTTACATTCACATGCACTTTCCATCTCTTTTTGTCCATTCATAACCCACAAAATAAAGCAAGAGATTTATTCACATGCTTATTGCCCATTGCCATTTCTTCTCTCCATTGCCATCTTCCGTTTTCATCTTTCATTTCCTGTCATTTTCATTTCGCAAATAGGTCCTGCTTCAATGCAAATTATTGAGTCCATAGTCCTTTGAGTCTAAGTTCTTTGTAAAAACACCTTGAGTCTTACATACCTTAATGGCGAGTCCTCATGCTGACAAATAATGGGAATACATTAATGTCCCTTGTTCATCAGATCTTCTAGGTGACTTGACATCAGCAAATTCATTCGTACTTAGCAAGATGTGTTTGGGAATCTTGACTCTCATTGTCACCAATGGTGAGAGTTCTCGTGTTGACTAGTGGCATCCATTAATGGCCACTAAGTCAACAATTTCCTGCTATGTTTGACATCAAAACAACTTTTCACATATTAGGAATTATGCCAATGAGTTTTGAAGACATGAAGACTATTATTTTCTGCATTTTGGAGCAGATTCAACAAGTTTTAGTAGAAGCAATAAAAATTCATCTTGATTCTTTATCCATGACTCTTCTTGTTCAGCCACTTGAAGAAGAATATGATCAGAATTTTTCAGCCACCACACATACAACTCATCCATTCCAAAGGGTAAGTTAAGGTACGTCATTTTCTAACTTTT
>APFE031622343.1:0-10125 GCA_000404065.3 Pinus taeda
TCTAGTAGTCTCTGTTTTGGGATCCAGGAAAAAATCTGTGTATATATGGTTTATGTTTTATGCTCCCGCCATTATTTATTTTATGTTTTTAGAATTCGTATGCATGTAATTTATGTACAGGGTTAAAACTTATAGGTTCGTTATCCATTAATTTTGACATCCACTCGTGTAATTTGCAAGGGAACATCGAAAAGAAAATTTTGTGCACTTCTGTGTTGAGATATCTCTGTAACCACTTCTATTTTGGCAATCGTGGATTTTGATTCTCCTGAGCTTCAAACTCATGCAACTTTCGATCTATCCACTTCTCAATTTCTTTCTTAATTGGTCTCCACAGACACCACATCACACATCCCTCAGATAGATACCAATCCCAGCAAAAGAACCATTTGTTGGATTAAGGGGGCTTGGACCTAGGTTTAAAGTTAGCTGCAGTAACCAACAAAACCCTACACTACAGGCCTTTTCGGCAACAACCCGATTAGCACAGGCTATAGTCTCACCCAAGGAAATATTAGGGGATGTTAAAACCAGGTTTCTGCATCCAGAAGGTTATGTGATGTGGGGTAAGGTGTTTCTTCAGTAAGGGCTTGATCTAACCTTCACAAACCCTTATTCTCAAAATCCCAAAACTTAAAGAAATCTCTAATTAAACAGAGTTATGAACTTCACCTAAGGGTCTAATCATGCATAAAATAACATATAACAATGGATCCATATCTTCGCGATGTAATTAAGATAATAATATAGATAAATGGCTTTCAACTGAGCATAAATACTAAAAACACATAAAAATATAGTTCATACACATAATTACTTCAAATACTGTTTATTATTCCAGATCATCAAAACATATACTTTCATACTAAGCACACGCAGCTATAGGGGCTCGCACACTCAGATGCTAACTTACCAAGGTCTTCATACACACGGAAGTAGGAGCCTTCCCCTTCACCTGAATATAGAGAGATCACACAATTATAGACTCAAAAGCATATCATCTCATGAATTGATTCCCTTAGACTTTCTAAGACATCCCTTTATATATCCTTTACACTTACAATACCATGGTCTGCAAACCATGGGCGAAACTTGATACAACTCATCCATTTACAAAATAAGGGGCTTTGACCTTCCTAAAACCCCTTGACTCCTAATGACCTCATGCTCTGTTCCTTAAAATGCAGAGACTTTTACAAAAATTAGTCAAAATTCGACCTAGGGGATCTCATCCCAACACTAAGCACATTCTGGTCAAGCATTTGGACACTATTAGACACCAAGCTCAACAAGTTGGTTGCCTTTCATCCCCAGACTGATGGTTAGATGGAGGTCGTCAATATGATGATAGCGCACATACTCCACATGTACAAATCCAAGCATCCACGAACCTAGGATGGGAGTCTTCCCTATGTGAAACACAATTATATCAAATCTCTCCATAACTTGAATGGTCGCAGTCCCTTTCAAGTGGTCTAGGATTTCAACCATTGTGTCTGATTGTTGTTGTCATACCTCATGCAAATACATAGACAAAATCCACACATGTATTTTCCTAGGTGGATAAACCAACTAGATTTATTGAATGCATCCAACACATCTTCTGATAAGTTCACGACATATTGGAGAAGTCAAATGCCAATTACAAGCAGCGACATGATCAACATTGGGTGCCAAACAAGTTTCAAGTGGGAGACAAATTTTGGTTGCATTTGTAGAAATAACTTCTTACCATAGCCCATCAGAAGCTGAGACCACTCAGATATGGTCCTTACACCATTACCAAGGCTTTGGGAAACAATGCTTTTGAGCTCAGCATTCCCCTATTCCTTGTCATGCACCTAGTGTTCAATGTGGACTGCCTTGGACCATACTTCCCACCATTACTAGAGACAACAAACATTGTTAAAAATCTCACACCCACAGAGTTAAACCCAGACTACGTGGAACATTCCACGACTAATCGGATTATATACACACAAATTAAGAACACTTGCTAGTAGAAGACCAACTATATTGGGTTGTCAAAGTTGGCCAACTACTGCACTAAGGCAAGAGGCTCACTAGGGACCAAGTTTAGCAGAAGTTTCCCCATCTCATGGAGGCACTCAACACAATGGGTACCATTGCTTCCTAAGGGGGAGGAATGGTGGTGACCTGCCTATTCCACTTGGACCCCCACCACTCTCTATTTCAGTTTTTCAGTTTCCTTAATTGTAGCACAGTTTACTATTTTTGGTAGTTTTTTGGGTTTTGAACTTCCGGAGCCATTTTGAGGCCCTAAACGATGTTTTTTAGGAAAATCATGGCCAACATGGTCATTAGCCAATGTTGGCCACTCGAAAGTTGTATTCCTCGAATAGATCTTTCTAATGAGTTATTGTGCTTGTCAAATGAAGATCGTATGCCAAAGTTACGAGTGGAGGAGGTTGATGTACCAATTTACCCAAACGGGGCCCATAGTTTTGGCACACCATCTCCTAGAGTTAGGTTTTTGGAAGTTTAGGGTTTTTCATTGTTTCTCAATAATAAATAGGCTTTTGAGCCTCATCGTCACACAATTTACAGGCATGTAGCCACCACATTTCTTCTCAGAGATAAGCTACTATTCTCCAAGCTAGTCTTATTTCCATTTTGTTTGTAAACATATTTCAATGTTCGATATTAATGAAACGAAGTGTTATTTCTACTACATCTCTATATTTATGGTTATATTTGTAATTGTTTTCGTTCCTGTTTAAGTTCGAATCAAGTATGGCCCAAAGTGGAATGCAACTGTCGGACAAAAGTGGGTGGTGGCATATTCAGTATTACCGCAACCTTGGCAGGGTCAAAACATACTCCTTCTTTACAGACGATATGGCCCAATAATGTTCCGAAAAGGCACAAGAAAAATGCATTTCTTCATTTTCAAAGATATTTGAAGTTGTCTACATCTATCAAACATAATACTCAACAAACTAGGATGATTCTTAAGTAGGATATAAATAGTCCAATCATCCATATAAACTCCAAGAAACTTATGTATATATTCACGAAAGGTAGCAATAACAATGCGCAAGAAAACAATAAGTATATTCTTCAACCCGAAGGGCATAACATTATAAGCATAAGACCCCCATTTGGTAGTGAATGTGGTCTTCTTCTTATCTTCTTCTACAATGTGGATGTGATGATACCCTGAGAATACATCAGTAAAGGAATAAACTTCATTTCCCCCAAAATTATCCAAAATTTAATCGCTAAATGGGGTTGGCAATGGGTCATGTACATAGGAATTATTAAGGCCACGGTAATTAACGCACACCAAAATTTCCTATGAATCCTTCTTATCCTAGATAATAATGGGGGTTATCCATTCAGCTTCATCAACTAGGAATATAAGACCAGTGGCTAGCATTTTGTCAATTCCCTTCTTCACTTTCTCCTTATCCCATCGATTCAATCGGTAGGGTTGATGTTTAACTGGATTCACATATGGATTTAATGCTATTTTCATTTCTCCTGGATCTCCTTAATTTCTATTTAGTTATGAAACAAATCAGGGAAATAAATCCTCGTATCCTTTGAGAAGATAAAAAATTTCCCAAGTGATTTGATCATCCCAATAGTCTCCAATAGAAGAAAGCTTTGGTTTCTCTTCTGCCCTGATATTCATAATCTTGGAATTAAAAGGTTGTAGATGTAGAGCATCATGGAAATGATCCTCTTTAATTTTATGTTCCCCTTCAAACTCTTTAAAAGACAAATGTCTTAACTCCTCGAGGTCATCATTCGAATCTTTGTTAACCTTGCCACAAGCAACAACTTCATGGAACCCCTATTCATATTCATGCGCAAAGTCTACATACCTGCTACATTCTTCCATGTTTTAACTCCTGAAATAATACGACTCTAATAGCTTGAAGGGTTTGCGCTATCCTTTCATTAGAATCAGAAAAGGAAAAATCTCTACAAAATTGGGCAGACAACACATCCCAATCCATTGTTTGGCATTTCAATTTCTCCTATAAATACCAATATTGTGGAATATTTCCAAAGGAATAGTTAAATAGATGTGGCCACATTTCATCTTGCTAGGCCATAAGCCTGCCATACAAAACAACAATGCCCAACATGCTCTTGCGGACAAGTACAACCATCATAAGTATGGATTTTACTTAAAAGTGCATTTGGATGGAGAAACTGATACAACAAAACAACTTTAATTGTGCTCCAATATTGAAGCTAATCCCAATGGGCTTCCCACCCTCTTGTGGGAGTCTCTTGCAAAGCAACACTTTGTGAGAGGAAACTTTTGAATTTCTTCTATGAAAAATTCAACTTCTTTAATAAAATTTACAACATAATTAGTACCATTGAAGATCGGAAACTCGTGTACCTTAGTATCAATCCAACGAACACATCGAACAGTGGTACAAAGCCAGGAATGAATTTCATGAGCTCCCTTGCGAATCTTCCATTGCAGCCTCAGACCTAACTTTAGTTCTTTGAATACTCTGCCAACTAATCGATCTAACAACTATGGGGTTAATATAACCTTCTTGCCTGCCAACGGTGAGTTGACATAATTGGTCCATTAAATTAGGGGACTCAACATCACCCACCAATTTAGTAAATCTTGAGCCCTGATAAGGATAAAGAGGATGCATGACTCGCGTTCCATCCACTTCAAAAGTCATATTTTCCCACTTCAAATAAATGACTGCATAATTCTCAAAATCCCAATCAATGCCTAATAAGGCTAGGTATGGACCTTTACCCCCAATTATGTCAATAACTTCAAAATTTTCATATGTTTTGACACCTGAAATATCAACTTCAACATATTCTAGTATGCCAATAGGAAGAATACAATATTGATTCTCCATGTGCAACGAATAGGGGAAAATACCAACTTGGGTTTTCCAAGGGATTCCTAGGTTTTCCTTGGCAAAATATTGACATCCGAGCCCAAATCCAGCATGGAGTCTTTAATTTGAGAACTTAATATCCGAGTGTCTACTTGGAACTCCCTTCTAGTTTTCTTCTTTTTCTGTCTTACTCATTTGGAATGTCACTCAAGTAAACTCACAAAAATTAGTTCTTTAGAAAACACATCATCCTTAACAATAGCCTTTAATATTTTCCGCAACTAGTCATCGAGTTGTTCATCGTTCATAAGTTGCAGAAATATATTAAAACCATCCATTATTGGTTGGAAAGGTTCAGCAAAATTTTTCTCATCACAGACCTTTACTTCCCCCTGTTATTCACTGCGATATCCTTGTGAAGAAATCAACTAATGGAAAATTTCAACTGCATCCCTATAGTATTCCTTATGTTGATTTGGATCATAATTATTCTTTGTTGATACATGTCTTATGACAATAGGATGATCAGGAGTTCCATCACCAGCTTCAGTATTCTTTCCTCCTCTTGTAATAACATTGATATTGGGTTGCATTGTAGGACCAAAATCCTCAGGATCTGCACAGAATAAGTTAGCTCCTTTAGTTTGGTTGCGCTCCTCCCACCGAGAAATAAGTTCAGGACAATCTTTAGTTGCATGGGTATTCACTCTATAGTATGAACACCAAGGTATTTTTTGGAATATCACATTCTCTTGCGATATGGCCTTCTTGATCAAAATTATAACACCTAATCGGGCCTCTCCCGCCTATATTTCCTCCCATGGGAGCTCCCCCTCCTCATCCTCGAGGAGTCTCATTGATACGGAAGGTTGAATAGTCAATATGATTAGCTAAAGAATCCAAGGACCGACATTGATTTATATGAAGGTTGGGTGATCCACAAAATTCAAAAAACAAATTATTGGGAACATTGGAATACTTCTGTAGAATGGGACATAAGTGAGGTGAATGACCAAAACTTCGACAAATATCACAATAATCATTACTAGAGATAACTTGAGTATTTTCAAAATAATATTATATTAAAATTGTGCAACTCCAAGGGATTGTGGTGGAGGAGGTCCCATAGGCACACTGTATGGTCCTGGTCCCCTCAGTCGTAGGCATTTTGTAACATGATGTCCTTCAACCTGACAATGGGTACACCAAATATGAGGTCTCGCAGGCCGTAAAGGTGCAATATCCTTCAATATGTCTATCAAGGTAGAAATCTAATTTTGAAGGCCCAAAATAGCAGGATTTGTTGAGGAACCACTGGTTCTACAATCTTGCAGATAACCAACCATAGATTTTATCTACATTGCTTGTTTCAAAGCATCTTGAAGTGTGTCAATCTTCTACTAAGACAAAGGAATGTGAGTCATCGGTAACAGGGCCTTAATGAAGTAATCCCTTTGATGATGCAGATCAATATGATAACACAATTTTTTGATAGTATCTTTAAAAAACTACATACAATGCCAAGAACACTCTCCCTCCCTGTTGGCTTAGTGGGTCCTGACCTAGGTTCAGAGTTAGTTGTGCCAAACAAAACCCTACATTACTGGCCCTTTCAGCATCAACCCGTGTAGCACAGGATGAAGTCTCACCCGAAGAAGTATGGGGGGATGCTGGAACCAAGTTTCTGCATCCAAAGATTAGTATGATGTCTTTTATTGCCCTAGATCTGCCTTCACGTAGATCTATAAGCCCCTAGGGATCAACTTTGTACTTCCCTTTAAAGGACTTCTAGAACTGCGCGTAGGTCTATGATAGGTCTTTCCAAACCCTTAGCAAGCGAATCAACTACTTGCACACACCATAAATTAACCCTAGATTTGTGTTCACACATATCTACTTAAGTGCTTAATAAATATAACATAAGATATTATAATATTTGTGTAAATACTTAATGTGCTTTGCAATCAGTTAATAAGACTTATCCAATAGAGTCACACATCAATACATCAATATTTCATAAATACATTATTCCATCAAAACATATATCATAAACATAAACACATGAATCTCTTCAACAATCTTCTTTATTGATCTTCAATATGAGGTTACAGACTCAAAACTACCCTATGCACTTAGTTGCAGGGGTCTGTGCACTCAGTTGCGAATTCTACTCTAGGCCTTTGCACACTCAGCCGTAAAGCCTTTCCCTCCTCTACGACTCACTTCTCTATGATATCTTCTATTGACTCGTCACATCTATCATCATTGCATTATGCCTTAGACTTTCTAAGACACACCTATTTATCCAATCTCGTGGTCCACTGACTAGGGGTGGATCTCAAAACTGACTCAGCTTTTGTTGGCTTATGGGGGCCTAATCTAGGTTTAGAGTTATTTAGCCAAACAAATCCCTACACTATTGGCCCTTTCGGCATCAGCCCGTGGAGCGCGGACTGAAGTCTCACTCGAAGCAATATGGGGGGATGCTGGAACCAAGTTTCCGCACCCTTGAGATGTCTATGATATCGGTTTAGTCCAACTAGACGTGCCTTCATGCAGGTCACTTCACACTTTATTCTAGTCTTTGGTACCTTCGTGATCTGTTACAATCAGCCTTAACGCAGCCCTAACCAAGGGTTGAGATACTTTCGCTTTGCTATTGCAGTGAACAACGCTATTTCCGAAGCTAGACTAAGTAACTTACTTATCTTAGTGACAGATCTTAATTATCTTCATGGAAAAAGATATTCTTCCTTGCGTTCACTTAAGCAATACAGTTATACACATTCGCACATCATATAAGTATTAAAAGTGAAATTCATACCCAATGTAATAGATGCATAAAACAGGAAATATAGACGCAAAATTGATAGAAACTTCTCTTTATTATTGCTTCCAAATGATTACAGACTTCAACTCGCCATGCGCACTCAGCTGCAGGGGTCCGCACACTCAGCTGTGGACTTCTAGGCCTCTGCGCATTCAGCTATAGAGCCTCTTCCTACTGTATGACCCAAAACTAGACTTTACACTTCAGATCTATCTCGCATACATCATTATTGATTCTTCGACTATGCTATCAAACTACTTAGAGCTTCGCTCTATTTATACAATCCCATGGTCCACAGACCATGGGTGGATCTTCTACAGGCAACATTACAATAACAAAATAAGGGAAGACAACCCTATGACTCTTTTACAACTACGTGCTCCGTACCCACAAAATGCAAAGTCTTTACATTAAAATTACAAACTTGGACCAAAATCTGGGCTCTAAGCCCCAAAACCACCCTTGGGGGATACCACGCCCAACAGGCCCCCAACACAAACATCGTGACTTGCCCTCAAGTCACTCTGTCAGTGTGGAGATCTTTATGCGAAGACCTCCCAATTCTAATTGGATCATTGCAAGTTCGGCAACGCATTGAGCGACTGCCTACTGAACTTCCTCCACACATTGTTCGGTGACTACTGTCGTTGAACTGCTGCCCTGAATTATTTCCTGAGTTGCTTGTAGCTACATGAGCTTTTCTTCAATAGATGTTGTAATTGTATACACCTCATTGATACATGGATGTAGGCACACTTTCAAAACTGCCTCTTTTTGCCAAGTAGCATCCACCTACTCCTTGAGCCCCTTTGCTTGTTGCATCCTTACAAGCCTCTGTGTAAGGGAAACCATCTGTACGGTACCTTTTACCTCATTGTACCTTTGTTGCAGCTCATGTGCCTCTATCTCTAGGCACTCTATGTTTGGGTCCTCCTGCAGGGTAGTGAGGGCCTCAAATGATTGCTTGAACTGCTTCGTGCAGTCTGTCACTGCACTATCAATCGCCGCCATTATTGTTGTGACCGCGGGGGTGTGCTGTTCTTTAACGTCCGATGAAGTTGAAGGCTGCGCCTTGTTATCCGGGAATAGTGTCCACTCAGATGCAACTATTCCCACTAAGATGGGTGGCTATCTTAGAAACAAAAAATCAAAGTCTACTGTTGTTTCCTTTTATGAAAATAGATGAGAGGAGAACCAAGAAGACCAACCTGAGTCTTGCGTTTTATTTCCTCTCCTTCTTGATAGAGCTTCGCCGCTTCTTCTTTGTCTGCCCAGCTTCAAAAAACCTGTAGAATCACAGCAACATACTACTATCCAAAAAACAAGGATCTAAATTCATAAATAATACAGGATCAGATGTGTATTAACCATATACATGCATATATAAACAAGTACACAAGAATATGGAAGGAAACAAGAATAGCTTTATTAAGATGAAAAGTAGCAAGAGGATTACAACCATGTGCTCTGACCCAACATCATCCTCCAGCTAGGAAGCCCCTCTTCACCTCAAGTAAAGCTTAGATCACCCAACCCTATGAATGTACACCAGAAAACCAACAACACTTCTCTATAAGATACAAAATTCCAACCCCAGGATCTCTGTGATGAGGGATCCATATATAGATGATTACAGAGAGGTGAGTCATCTTCTGGGATCTTGATTAGTGTCCTCTCTCTGGTAGTTCCTGCTTCCACTTGGAGAATGATGATCTCTTACTCATCCCTGGTCGAAAATGGAGAGGCAAGTGTCAGAGGGGAAGCTTTTGGAAGATTCCATGATCTTCCACCTCACATTTTTTTCCCTGACATTTGTCCATTCCCGACCATCGCACCCTACAGAGGAGAAAATCAGTATGCATCACACCCTCTGCATTAAGCTTTCAGTATGGTCCAGTTTTGACCATTTATGAGTAGTTTTCAGTGGAGAACTTCTGGGAGATGATGTAATCAGCTGACCTTGTTCCTTTAGGCAGTGAAGCAACACTTTTAGGGACTTAAGAGCCCTCAGTTTATGGACATTTATGATTGCGGTTGAAGTGACCAAAAATGTTTATAACAGTTGCCCCCTAAAGCATGAGGTCGTTAATCTTTCTGATGTCAGGTGAAATGCTTTACTATGAGGGTCTGAAGTTTTTCCGAGCTAGGAGGTGACCTGTAATAAGATACAATACAATACATCATTTTGACAACATTTTTTCATGATCTAGCTGAGGCGGGCATTCCCATGCTCAGCTTTATAAATTCATTTTCATGTACATAGGACAGACAATCGTCTGTGTGACAGACTGATGATTTGGACTCATCGTCCTTTGATTTGGATGATCATCTGTTCGGCAATGATGTACATTTGATGTCTTTATGTTCTTGAATATATCGCAGCCCGGATGGATGAAACTAGATCCGGGGTCTTCAAAACTCGTTCAATCTTCACTCGGAGTA
>APFE031622343.1:10985-80103 GCA_000404065.3 Pinus taeda
GACTAGTACCTCTTTATTTTTGTCAAGCTTGAGGAGGATAACATATGCTTGTTCTATAATCCGCCCTTCGGGCGAACCTGTCGCTATATTTTAGCGAGCCTAGCGATAGTGAAACTCATTCTCGTCCATTTGGACGAGTTTGTCGCTATTCAGTTTTAACAAGTTTAACGACAAAGATAACTCGGTCCTTTTCAATTTTAGAGAGTATGAAAGGGATGGAAAGGAGATTCCAAAGATTATTTTTCGTTATGTCATCCCTTAAGTCCGAAAAAGCGTAAAATAACACAAAAGGGACGAATTTTCGATAGTTTTAACGAGCCGAACAAGACAAGCGCTCGATCTTTTTGTGTAATAATCCATCAAATAAAAAAAGATTAAAATCTAGAGGATGGATAGCACTTCCGATGATTTTAACGAGCCGGAGAGGCAATTCGCTTGGCAATCTTTTCATATTTTAAGAGTCAGTTGAAAAGAGCTTAAAGGAGACTCGTTTTTCGAGGAACGAGTGATGATTTTGGGTAGCAGCTGATTCCAGGTAAGGTTTGGAATTCTCCAATCACGACAGTGTCACAAGGATGGCTAATAGAATCACTCTTTGAAGATGTTCCTCGAAAGGGTAAACAATCATGTGGGGGTGAATGATCGGCTAAAAACAGAGTGGAGGTGATGATGAGAACACGACCAAGGCTCAAAAGTTGGCGATAAGGCATTCACAATGGTTATTTACCAGTTCATTTTTTAATGAGCTTAAACGTTGGGGAAAACATTTGCTCATGACTTATGTTTATTTTTTAATGAGCTTGAACTATGTGCTAAAACTGCTCATGACGGGTTTATTTTTTAACGAGCTTGAACCCTGCGGTAACATTGCTCGTGATAAGTTTGCATGCCCCCAGCATAATAACGCCAAACTGAGGTGCATGCCCCCCAAGCTTCATTGCATTCAACACAGTGGTTGGAATGAAGGTTTACCTCCGAGATCTTTGAAAGACTCGACTTGGAAAGGGAGTTGTTTCATGTTTTAATGAGGTTGACACAGTAAAAGAACTATCCTCATGCTTCCTTGTTTCATTTTTTAACAAGGTCGACACGAGATAAGAACCGTCCTCAGAATCCACCGTATTTACAGTATTTCATAGAAAATAAAAAACTAAAGGATGATTAAGGTCGTTGGAATAATCTTCGTGGTAATCCGGAAGATGGGAACGATGGTGGTAATCTTCCCATGGTGCCCCATCAATCATCATTGACTGAACAATTCCTTCGTCTGTAGAACTTACATGTGACAAAGGATCTGAAGGGGTACTATATTCCTTAGACCTATCTATCCAAACGCTTGATGAACGTTGATTTGGGTTTGCCCCCTAGGCCAAGAAAATTGATTGCTACAATATTTCTAAAATGGCGATGATCCATGCTGTCAAAATGTTCAGGAATCCTCTGAATCTAGAAGATATCATATTGTAGGTCCCCACCATGGCTACTTCCGCTAGATTGTTTGGAGGTGGTAGGGAAAAAGTCCCCATCAATGTAGGGTCTTTTAGTAGACCTACTCCGATATTTTGAAGCGAATGAGGGCTTTCGTGGATCATCGAAATGCTTCCCATAACTTGTGAACTGTTGGGTAGAAAAGTTTGTTGGTCGATTATTGTAATTCCTCCTTGGGAAGGAAATGCAATTTTCCTAAAGTAGGTCGACACAATGGCTGCCATGGCGTATATCCAGGGTCTTCTCAGTAGGATGTTGTAATCGAGGTTTCCGTCGATGACTTCAACATCGATTTCTACTGTTTTTACCCCCAGTTCAACTTGCAAGTTACTTAATATTCCATACGGGGTGTATGTTCGTCCATCAAATGCTTTTAATGTTGTCGACGATCGCGACAAGGATGGAGACCCTAGCGTTTTCCAACAACTCATCGACATGATACATGTGGATGCCCCCTCATCAATAATTGTTCTATGAATAGTTTTGTTGAGGGCTTTCACTTGAATGAGGAAAGCTAGTTGAGCTGGTAACTAAGGGTCATATCCTTTGTGATTGAAAGATACAAGATTGGAATCCGTTGGGTCAATCCCACCTATTGCTGATAATAAAGCCTACTTTTGGGAGGGGCAACTTTGCAGTACCTCAAGATTCAACATCGCGAAGGGCGATTGGGCTAAATCCTCCACTATATTATAGTGTTGTGCTGCTTGGGCACGAGGATTAAACGTCGATTTGTGTACTACTCCCTTTGGCAGTTTTATTGTTAATTAAGGAATGATGCGTGGCACAACTTCGGTCGAAGTTGTTGTTGAACTACTAGGTTGATCATTATCCTTGTTGTTCAACGTTTGTGGATTCCCGTAATCTTTACTCCTTGTCGATATGAGAGCATCATTCAGTTGCTTTGAAAATGACAACATTAGCACTTGGGACGGGGAAGCATTTTCGCTAGCAACCAGATTTGTTCCTGGGTTCGGAAACGGATTAGTCAATACAGCTGAGGTTTTTGAACTTTTGAAGGATTTTCTAAGTTCATCTTTATATGGACACTCACTGGTCCGGTGATCCTCGTCACATATATGACATGGAGTTTATGGTTTCCTATTCCTAGAAGGGTTTGCAGAAGATTTTTTAGGAGATGAGTCCTCCTGGTTTTTCTTCTTCCCTTGCTTTTTCTTCTTGCCTCCTGGTTGCTTGGGTTCTTTGCCTTTGTCTGTCGACACGACATTTACTTCCGAGGCTAGAATTTCTTCATTTTCATTTTGATTCGTAACCGTGCCGACCTTTTTCGACGTAGCCTTTACGATTTTAGTGCTTGTCATACCTATCACGCCATCGCCAGCATGAGAGTCTTTGTTTGATTTAGGAGGCGGAGGAACGGAAAATTCTGGTCTAGGAGCATTAGGGATTTTATTGTAGAGTGTGCCAGATTGAGTATAGATCAAGTCTAGATATTGTGCATGAGCAATAACTTGCTCTTCGGTGACGACTCCTCACTTTGCCACATCTTCTGTAATAGCAGGTAACAGTGACTTAATAAACCATTTAGCCAATAGCTGATCAGGAACATACGTTTTTACCATTCTACGACGACGTCGCCATTCATGAATATGATTGGATATGTGAATGGCCATCATTTGTTTGAAATTGGTAAGTAGCTCAGTTCTTGTTTCGTACCTTATAGGTAACTGAAAATGGGTTAAAAAGGTTGTGGCTAGGGTACTAAAGTTATAAAATGAAGCTCTAGGCAATTCGATATACCACTTTGCTACCAGACCAGTTAGCGTTCGCTGAAAGAGGCGAAGCCTGATCGAATCATCATTGAGAGTGTTTGATGAACGTCACAGATGAAAGATCATCACATGATTCGATGGGTCTTCGCCCGGATTTCCATTAAATTTAGGAATATCAGATGGAAGTTTATGCGGAATCACCGGCCACCAAGGGGCGTAGGCAATTGGATCGTTCGTTAGTCGACTTAGATCCGGTAACTCTAAAGTTGCCACAAAAGGCAACTGTTGATTCAAACTTGGTTGAGCATACCCAGGATGATGGAATCGCTTGAGCAGTTGGTCTTTGCATACCAACATAATGCATTTGATGTTGGTAACTTTGGTAAGGTTGATGGGCATAACCATTATGATATGGTTGATACGACTTCCCATTACTTGCAAAGACTTGTTGCTCATATCCTTGGTAAGCTTGTTGGAATTGCGGTTGTTGGTATTGCACCAGCCATGGTTGTGAAACCATGGGCTGTTGTCCAGTACTGACTGTTTGACCAAGATGGGGGTTGGCGTTCCCCATTTGAACCTGTGCCATTCCACTAGTTGGTGATTGTGGTTGTGTCGTAGGTACAAGAGATTGTTGCATTACAACCTATGAAACTTGAGGTTGGCATACAACTGGTAACGCTTGTACTTGCGATACTACCACAATAGCCGGCATAGTGGGGATGTTTGTCATAGGTATTTGTTGCATTGAGCATACAACTCTTGGTTGTTGAGGCAGGATTGGCACCCAACCGCTAGTCGTGATTCCAGCATAACCCAAATCTTGTTGTGAACTCATGCATGGTTGTCCTTCCGAGGAAGGCAATGAAAGGGTATACGGCCCTCCATATGACGGTAATCCAGTACTCAAAGGAATGATTTGCCTTTGGGGACCAGTTTGCCCAAATTGACCTTGTGAAGGATCAATTTGTTGAGACTCAACGTAAGAGATTCCAGATATAATTCCGGACGAACATTGTCGGAGTAGCAGAAGGAGCTTCTGCTACCGCTATGTCGGGTAACACAGTCCTTGATGTCGACAGTTGTTCAGACATATTCTTCAGGAACTTCCGATGGCGGGTGAATATCTTCTGATGAAGAAGGATACAGGGCAATCCCAGCTCCAAGTTGCGTTGGAGTGCTAGTTGGAGGATCTTCCACAATCTCTTCTATGGCAATCAATCCGGGAGGAAGAGGCAGATTGTCAGGTCCATAAAATATTTTTGGTGCCGAAGAAGATGTAAGTTCTGCAGCAACAGACGGTTGGGTAGTAACACCTTCCGAATTGGCTGTAGACGGAGCCAGTTCAGGAATAGAAGTGTTAACCATCACACTAGGATCAGTTGTAATGTCCTTTTGCTATTGCAGAATTTCTTTTGTAGAGGCAGGGATACCAGAAATGTTCAGAGTAACCGGAGTCTCTGAGGATGTTGGAGTGCTTGCTCCAACCAACCTAGGGGAATTTGATCTGGTTAAACGAGTTCGCTTCGTCCAGAATGGTTTCGCTTCTGGAGTCAACGACGGTTGACTCGTAAGTCTCTGCGAATGACGGGGTTTTGATTCACTTTCTTCCACGATTGTGGATTACTTGATAACCTCAAAATAAAAGGGAAAAAAGTTTTTTCGAATTAAATGAATTATAGACGCTTTGACACAACTTGTTTTTTCAATTTTAAAGAGTCGAGAAAAAACAAAAGACGACTCTAGTTGCCTCCGATTTTTATTGAGCCTGAAGTGACAAGTGCTCAAAGGACCTTTTCCTTTAAGGAGTTTGAAAAAGAGCAAAATGGACTTCTTTGGAGATCTAGGCAGAGAGGATTACCAAACCAATCACAAAACTGCAGAATACTTTTTACGGTACGACAGTCAATCTTCCCGAATGCTGTGTTCAGTGCATTGCGATCGATAATGCGGCAGACACGGCTTCCTAAGGATAAAGGATGCAGCCTATTGTGGTCTCCCAGTATATACTCAACGATACGTGGGAGCACAATTCCATACTGACACTTGCCGTCTCAGAGTGGAGGAATGACCCAACCAACATTGAAAACAACAGTTACCAGGTTTTACGACGTCGGAATACGTCTCTAGCCTAGACCTCTAGATGTTGTGTGTTAGGTTCCAAAGCGTTGTTAGATTCATTAAATTTATTTTAAGTTGATCTTGCTTAAAAATTTGCCTTTCAGGTTCACCGCGTGATGTGTATACAATTCCTAAAATGCAGTCTAAGATGATAAACAAATGTTTAATTTTCTTTTGGAAATGAAAATCCTAGATACTAAGGAAAGAAAGTTAAGAATCTTTCTGCAAAGAGCACAGAACACACACTAAATGCACTGTCCTAAATCAAACCAAGCAGTCGAAATGCAACTGCACATGCATGTATTTGTTTTCAGCCTTCTTAATGTATGAATGATGATAATAAAGCTATGTGCAAATCTGAATTACTTTTAAAGTGACAATACTCAACAAATTTCTTTTCAAAATGGAGTGAAGGTAAGAGAGACACTCTGCGATTTTGAAGTGAAAATTGCTTTTCGGCACTTTAAAAACTACTAATTCAAATCATATGCAATAGTAACTGTATAATCGACTATCAAGAACAATGGGATTGTCTTCTAAAACTGAAAACGACAGCTGCGACACTTTCAGATCCAGAAATGACAGTTCGACTATGCTACTTTTTTGCAAAAGAGAACTGAAAATGGCGCACAATACATAAAAATACTTACAGTTCTTTGCACTTTGGAGGCGGAATATGTAAGAGAAGGGGGTTTTCACATAAATACACTGACCACAAACAACAAAACTCCTAAATAGGACTGAAAATAGTGAGGAAAAAACCAAAGTCTGAAGGTAAAGTTAACCTTCCCTGACCATCGCACCTGTTACACAGTGAAACCAGTATGCAGCGCACCTATTGCACTCGGGAAGTGCGATGCATACAAACTTCCTTGAAGGCAGGGTGCGATGGTACTAGTGCGAGACTTTAAACAATTTTTTACTCAAAATTTGCAATTCAGTTTAGGGATTTAGGCCGAGTAAGTGATGTTCAGTATATGTAAAACACAGGGGTAGATCTAAGGAGGTTACTAGAGCCACCACTTAGGGCAATTAGACTGTTTGCAGATCGATTGTTTAATTCATAAACAAAACCCGGAGATAAATTGAAGCAGCATTGATCTACTTTGAATTTGTATAACAAATGCAGTTCGAAGGCTAGCTAGCTTGGCTTCATGCTCCATCTGTAAGTTTATAAAAGAAACAAAGATAGGCTAACAAACAATCTAGTCGCTCCCCAGCGGAGTCGCCATTTTGTTACCGGGAATAGTGTCCACTCAGATGCTGTTATTCCCACTAAGATTGGTGGATATCTTAGAAACAAACAAGTAAAGTCTACTTTCGCTTTCCTTTATGAAAATAGATAGGAGTGGAACAAAGGAGACTAACCTTAGTCTTGCGCTTGATTCCCTCTCCTTCCTGATAGAGCCTTGTCGCTTCTGCTTTGTCTGCCCAGCTTCAAAGAGCACCTGTGGAATCACAGCAACATACTACTATCGAAGAACAAAGATCTATATTCATAAATAACATAGGACCAGATGTGTGTAAACCATACAAATGCATATATAATGAAACATACAAGAATATGGAGGAAAACTTGAATAGCTTTATTAAGATGAAAAGTAGCAAGAGGATTACAACCATATGTTCTGACCCAACATCATCCTCCCACAAGAAGGCCCTTCTTCACCTCAAGTAAAGCTTATATCACCCAACACTATGAAATTACACCAGAAAACCAACAACACTTCTCTATAAGATACAAAATTCCAACCTCTTTTTCCTAGATCTCTGGGATGAGAGATCCATATATAGATTTTTGCAAAGGTGTGAGTCAGCTCTGGGTTTTTGATTAGTGTCCTCTCTCTGATAGTTCTTGGTTCCACTTGGATATTTCATTGATCTCTTACTCATCCTTGAGCGAATTCTGAGAGGCAAGTGTCATATGAGAAGTTTCTAGAAGATTCCTTGATCATCCACTTAGCAAACTGTCTTCGCCACTTGTCTATTCTCGTCCATCGCACCCTGTAGAAGGACTTTTCAGTATGCATCGCACCTCCTGTGTGTATTAGGTGCAATGCATCGCACCCTCTGCATTGGGCATTTAGTATGGTCCAGTTTTGACCATTTATGAGCAGTTTTAGAACTTCTGGGAGATGATGTAATCAGTTGACCTTGTTCCTTTAGGTAGTGAAGCAACACTTTTAGGGACTTAGGAGCCCTCAGTTTATGGACATTTATGATTGGGTTTGAAGTGCCCAAAAATGTCTATAACATAGGCATTGCTCCAGAAAATATTTAAGGCTTTGATGGTCTGTGCGGATTTGGAAACGCTACCCCAATAAGTATGGTCGCCATGTATCCGTTGTGTATGTAAGATGTCCATCATCTCCTTCTCGTAGGTAGATTGTCCCAAATTTGTCCCACTTAGTTGTTAGCTAGTAAAGGCCAAGGGTTGACCTTCCTGCATTAAGATAGCCCCAATACCCGTACTTGAAGCATCAAATTCAATCACAAAAGATTTGGAGAAGTTGGGTAGTGCCAATACAGGAGTGGAACACATGGCATGTTTGAGAGCTATAAATTCCTGTTGCGCTTCATCATTCCAAAGGAATGAATTTTTGTTGAGAAGGTGAGTGAGGGGTCTAGCAATGCAATCATAATTGCGAACAAATTTTGTGATAGTAGCCGGTGAGACCCAAAAATCCTCTCAAACTCTTCAAGGTATTTGGTTGGGGCCAATCCTTCATTGCCTGGATCTTTTTGGGATCCACCCTGACACCTTCACGCCCCACAATGTGGCCCAAATACTCGACTTCTTTCATGCCAAAAGAGCACTTGGACAATTTGACAAATAATTTATGCTTCCGAAGCAATTGCAAGAGCAGGTCTACATGCTGAAGATATTTTTCCCAGGTGAGGCTGTAGATGAGGATGTCATCAAAGAAAACAAGGACAAATTTTCTGAGATATGGTTTGAGCAGGTGATTCATGAGGCTTTGAAAAGTGGATTACCAGGAATTCAGAATGGCCTTAATGAGTTCGAAAAGCAGTCTTTGTAATGTCTACTTCTTTCATGCGAATTTGGTGATAGCCTGAGTGAAGGTCTAGCTTAATAAAGAATTGAGCCCCATTTAGTTCATCCAGAAAATCATCAACAACCAGGATGGGAAATTTATCATTGACCGTCAACTTGTTGAGGGCCCTAAAGTCTAGACACATATGCCATTCCCCATCTTTCTTGAGCACCATGACCATAGGCGATGAATAAGGACTAATGCTAGGATGAATGACGCCGACTTTCGAGAGTTCCTTGATGACTTTTTAAATTTCATTCTTTTGGGTGAAAGGGTATCTATATGGGCGCACATTTGGTGGTTGTGCCCCTGGGACCAAACTAATGCTATGATCATGTTCCCCTCTTGAGGGTGGAAGCTCATGAGGTTTGTCAAAGACCTACCAATGGTTGTTTAAGACATGTTGCATCTCAGGATCAATATGAAGAGAAGTGGGCTCAAAGGCCTGGATGGCATTAAATTGGGCGATATCTCCATGGTGGCCCTTTTTTAACAACTTTTCCATCTAATGCGAGCTGATGATAGAAGGAGCACCTGCCTGGATTCTGCAAAGGGTATGCATGTGGTCATTCTGCTTAAAGCTTAGATATAACACTTGGAAACCCATTGTGATTGGGCCGAGTGTGCAGAGCCATTCAGCCCCCAAGACAATGTCACACCCACCCATGTTGATGGAAAACATGTGGGTCTTTAGGTGGTAATCCCCCATCTGAAGTTTGACATTTTCACAGTGGCTGTCACATTTCATTGTCCCCCCATCAGCAATCTGGACCTGGAAATTAGAGATTGCTCTGACAAAACAATGCATTGCTTCTGTGACTCTTTGATGGATAAAATTATGTGTGCTGCCACTATCAATCAAGACTACTATAGGGAAATGTTTAACAAAACCTCTGATTTTGAGAGTTTGGGGAGAAGAAATGCCTGCCAAAGTATGGAGCGAGATAACTGGTTCTTCTGGTGTAGCTGGGAGCTCATTGTCCTGCTAGTTGTCCTCATCTTCCTCCTCTGGTCCCTCACAGGGTGAGGCTTCCTCAGTAGCATCAATTTGAAAGAATTTTGGTTCCTTGCATTTATTCCTCGGGGATTATTTGTCATCACAGTAGTAACACAATCATTACTTTCTTCTTTCTGCCATTTCTGCAGGTGACACCTTTTGAACCTTAAGTGTTTGGGTAGTGCTCGGAGCCTGGGTGGGGCGCCCCTTGGCTATGAAATTTGGATGAGGCGAATGAGCTGCTAATGCGTGTTCCACTTCACGAGCCATCATGCAAGCTGCCAACCATGTGGCTGGGTGGTGCATCCGGACATGGGCTTATATAGCATCTTTGAGACCACTGATAAAACATTCCAAGTATAATTCATCTGCTAGACCTCCTATGCGGAATGCTAATGTTTAAAAGGCTTTAATATATTCTTGTACTGTGACTGTTTGTTTGAGCTTAGTAAGATGACCCAAAAAGTTAGATTCATGATCAAAGCGATGAGAAAGGGCTTTTGAGAATATCTGCCAAGTCATTGGCCTTGCATATCATCGTTGATGCCACTGCTACCATTGCCATCTTTCTTGGTTCAAGTAAACGCTTCCCACACTTAGCTTAGTCTCATCATCTCTGATGTGATTCAATGTGAAATATTGCTCCATTTGTGATAGCCATATGGCCAGATGAGAGCCATCAAATTTATACATGTCGAGCTTGGGTGGTTGAGGGTGGGACTGTTGGTGGTTTCCATAGAAGTGAAGAGAATGGCTAGATTCGCCCTCAAGGTTTTCATTAAAAGCATATGCCTCTGATTGTAACCCCGACTTTCCCTTTGATATTGCGTCACTTAAGGATTGGATCTGCTTCGTTAAGTCATCCAACTTTTGTTCAAGGGTGTCTATCTTCTCATTGGCCATAGCTTGAGCTCTGGTTTGTACCATGCACAGATCCGGTGCACTTGTCGTTATTGGAAAAAAATAAATAAATTGGTACCACTCGAAAATTTGAAGCTGAGAAGTGAATGTTACCACCTTTCTCAGCCCGTCGTCTTGATTCTTGTGGGCTAAGTCTCTTATAAGTGTCCTGATTTTTTATTTTTATTTTTAACTCCAAACAGAGTTTTACTCCTCACTTAGGAACACTGCAGTAGCCAATTCTCAGGAAAGTTAATCCTGACCAATGTCCTATGAGAATCACCCCAACATATAGGAGTCACAATCCTCCTTGCAAAAATAGTCAGATCTATCTGCGAAACCCTCAACTGCTGAGTGTGAGTAGGAAGGTGGCAGCGACTGAACCGTCGTTGCTAGATCTGAAGGGTAGATCTGATTGTTGCTGCTGTGATAGAACCCAACCTGCTAGATCTGATCTGGTAAAGAAGATGATGGGTGATCTATAGAGTGACAAGGGAACTATGGTCTCAAGGAGTGTCAGGTGCTACAAATTGCAATATACATAAGGGTCCAACAGTAGTACTCGACCCAATCTTTCAGGGCACTAACTAAGGAGGATCATCTGTTCCCTTAGTCGTACTACCCGACTACCCTATCGTATGCACGAGTTATCTCCGTGAGTGTTGTTCTTGGTGTACTGTCGCAGCAAGATGACCAACGGTTTATCTACGACGAAGTTTCAGGTGAGCCTAGGGGGCTTTCGATATACCCACAGGGTACATGGAAGACAATCCATGTGCATTTCTGTCTAATGCGCTACTACTCGAAGGGGTACCCACAAGGGTTACAAGGGAGTCCAACAAGAGTGACCACCTCTTGTATTTCCTGCGTGCATGCCTCCCCAAATCCGCAGGTTTATGCGCTCACCGACAGATCCCATGGTTTAAAGACGCAGGAACACATCTCTAGCCAAAAAAAAAAATTCTGCTAAAAATGGAGATCCCACCAACCTTGGAAAGTGCTCTGATACAATTTGTTATGCTCTTGACCTGCGAGAAGATACTAGAATACCAAATATGTGAAGAAATATAATCCATAACACAGAACAATGAGAAATAATAGCATGTATTTTATTATTTAGAAAGGAAAGCAATGTTCACTTGCCTCTTCGAGGGAGCAACCTCCAATAGAGCAGGGCTCAATTACAAAATAAGACACGACGCTCCTCAATGGGGAGTCTCTATCCTTTATATAGGATTCATACATGCAATACCATGGGTCAGTACCATGGTTCTTATTAATACCATATATCTAATACCATGGCCCATTTGCAACTAACTGTGGTCCCTTCTTTAAATGCGGGTCAACCACTTACAATTATTAATATGGGCTTTATTGACTCTATAACTATGACTTGACCCTATTACATAAATAAGGGGGTTAGATTGGACCCTAACATGCCCTCCCCCATAAAAACAACCTTGTCCTCAAGGCTGAAGCTGCAGAAACTGTTGAAGAACAGTGTCTAGTTCCCAGGTCGCATCTTCTGGAGAGGTGTCTTTCCATTTGACGAGCACTTCCTTGATCATGCGACCGCGCAGGTGTCATTCTCACGTGTCAAGAACCTATTTAGGTTGGAGCCAGATTAAACCTTCTTCATCCAATTTGGGTAGACTGGTTTGAATTCTGCAATTGTCCCAACCATTTTCTTGAGGCATGAGACATGGAAGACAGGATGGAATGTTGCAGGGGTGGCAAGGCTAGCTGAGTTTGAGTCACTGGCTAACAAAGGCCACACCAAGGAGCCACCATGGGTGGAATGAGTGGTGGGATTATCGTGCGAAGGAGCATTGGATGGATGATAGCAGATCAAATCACCGAAAAGGTCAAAGAATTATATTCAAGTAGCATATCGTTGTTGGAACAATGGTTTCATAGGCCCTTCTGTGTTTACAGTAGTGAGTTCAATATGTACCCCTAGTTTAGCTAATTTTGGTGGTACTATGCTCAACGTTCAGCAGTATGGTGCAAAAGGTGATGGCATCACAGACAATAACAAGGCTTTTTTGGCAGCTTGAAATGCGGTATGTTCTTCTACTCGAGCATCTACGATCAATATACCAAAAGGAAAATATGTGGTTGGTTTAGTTTCGTTTACAGGACCTTGTAAGAATGCTGGCATAACTGTGTAGGTAATTGGGGACCTCATTTCACCAACGGACAATAGTGTGTGGAAAGATGGCAGCAAACTATACATGGTTTTGGACGGTGAAGCAATTTCTTGTAGATTCCATGCTTTGACCGAAGAACTAGATCATATTCTAGATGGCATACCATATGATTTATTAGAGATTTAAGATGAAGTCAGAGAGAAATCACATGGTGCATTGACTCCAATCTCTATTTTGTCAAGATGCATGTATTTCAGGTAAAAATGTCATTTATGTAAATCTAGTTAAAATAATTGGATGTTGTATTGTCATGACATTTAGTCTGGCCAACTATTGTCACGAGTTTGTGTCTTTGTTGGAATTGGCCATTCCAACAATAGGCAAATTTCACTACAGGAATGATTAACCATGAGATATAATGAAGACATGACAGTGAATATGGCATTAGAGGAGCTGCATCAGAAATTGGAGGATGATGGAAAATCAAGTTTGTGTGAATTAATGTGAGTTTGTGGAATAAATTCATGGTGTAGTATGAGTCACATATTGTAATTAGAAAAAATCTACATGTCATATACTCTTTTGTAATGGTTATTTGTGGTCTCAAATGTTTTATGTACCTATTATAAGACCCAGAGAGGCATGCATACCCTTTGTTATGTGTTCCCTCTGTAGGAGATTTTTAACACCCTGGAAGAGTGTGTCATGTGGGATGGATACACTTGGGTGGGCCATATTGATTTTAGACTCCATGAGGTGAAATTTTATATTTAGGGGGAGTTCATCGAGAGGTTGGGTGAATCATGTATGTGAAGGACTTCCTTGTAGACTGGCGGTTGTAGTAGTTGGGAACCCATGCATCCTAGTATATGGTTGTTCCTTTATATGGACATCGACAATTGCATGAACAAGGTACAAGGTGTAATTATGAGACTGGAAGAGATGTAGATCTTGCATATTGATATCGAGATAAGTATTCATTAAGGGGGAGTGTTGGAAAATGTAATTCCACTTGTCTCAGTTGTGAATTTCTATGTAAAGAGTCTGTTCCTATTCTATAGAAGTGGTTTCCCTAGTTTGGTGTGTGGTTGGGATATTCTCTCAACCAACAGATTGTGTGTCCAAGATAGCTTTCCTATCTTGAGACAATATTCCTTTATATATGTAATATCATATTTGATTAATAAAAAGGACAGATTTCCCTTACGGAAATTTAACACACGCTTCCTTCGCACAACATCTTCCGCACACGCTTCACCACCAATGATTATGATATTCTCCACTAACTTGTGATTGATGCAAATTTATCAGACATTAATGTTATTTTTTAAATACATGGAATTGTTCGAACCTTCTAGACTCCTTGGAGCTGAATGTGCAAGGTTGTGACCCACTTTCCAGTAAGTCAATATTTTTATTGTTATATTTCATGAATGGAGGAAGGAAGGTTAGTCGTAGGATGGGAAATATGGGCGGATGACCACTTGCTTTGAACTTCTAGCTTTCCATTCTCTTTCTTAACAATGAACTCAAATGAGACATGATTATTAATGGAACATAACTTAACTAAATTCATTGTTGTTTCACATGACCAAATACCAAATGACTAGTATTGTGGATCTAGCAGAAAGGTGGAATCTTACTCTAACCTGAATCCTTCTCCATGACCTGGTCGAACACTGGAATATGACTAATAATCCAACCAACTCCACTAAGGTAGAGAACAATAAAATTGTCACTTGTGGATTAAAAACTAATGAAGACTAGACCTAAGTTGCATTTATCCTATGTTTCTGAGACAAGGATATAACTAAGCGGAAAAAAGGATCTTTCATTGCTATAAACCCTCATGCTATGTGATATCTAAAGGGTTGGATAAATAAAAATCAAATATTGTGAGGGTTGTATAATCGATTAAAGCAAAAAGTAGATTTTGTGGCGTAGTACCCTCAATTTACGAAGTTGATCCATTCTCTCTAGTATCAACTGAATTCTTATCTAAATAATTTGATTCATCATACATAGCAGGGGATCGACTATACCGCTTTTGAATCGAGGAGAATTTTGATTGCACTCGCATAACTAAACCGTATTGATTGAATCTTGTTTATTGGGAATGTTTTTTTTTTTTTTTTCTCCGTAAGACTGCACTAATTTATATTACAAAAAACCAAAATTTACATCCAATTTTACAAAAAAGGCCGAAGCCTTGTTTCTCCGAAGAGAATTTCCCATGACTATCCATCCAGAACATCTGGCAAAAAGGAACCAGTTTCTTCCAACCTACATAACCAGCATGTAATCGACACAATAGGCTTGTGAGCCAACACAGCGGACATATAACTTGGCATGATGGACCCATAACTTGACATAATCGACACGTAGACTGACATTGACAACACATAAACCTTCGCGGTGGACCTTGACGCCTTGACAAACAAACAAACAGAGTAAAACAGAGAGAGATGGACCGAGAGTAGCATTCTTGGCCGAGAGAACAGAGAGGCTTCTGAGCTAGTCCTCATCAGTAAGGTAAGGCTCGTCTTCCGTCACTAACCCCTTGAGCTTCTTATCTTCCTCCACATCTGGGCGCATCCTTCCTTGGGCTGGCTCGCTAGGACTGGCCTCGTCAGCTTGAATGGGTCGTCTCAAATCCACCCTGGGGACTGCTGTATGTTCCCAGTGACCGCATTCCATGGGTTCTCCCTTGTCTCTTTCAATTCGCTGGCCAACTGTTCGACGCGGACCGCTGCCTGGTTCAGGAGGAATATCTACAGAGGAGGAGGGTGAAGTGGCGGGCCTCTGTGTAGCAGGATGACCCCTCGAGCCAATTCTTCGACTGCTCATCCTTTGCCTCTCAGGCATTCTACAACTGCCTCTCTTGACAAATATCCTTGGTGAAAGCCTGCACCTTGCCAGAGTATGCTCTATCGCCTTCAGAATTTGCTCATGTCTCTTTGAGAAATGCGGGAATGCAACATGGTGAACGCACTTATGGTTCGCCATATTCCTTGTTCCAAGCTGCGCATTGAATGGCGCCTTAACCAGATTTGACTTCCCAAGGATAATCCCTATCGCAATGAATTGTTCTGGAGCCAAACTGGTCCTCCCGCTGTCTAAATCCTCCTTCGCAGTTATTGCTTGGGCGTGTTGGTTTATGGTGGCTCATCCGGGCTGACAGCTGCCCATGTGACGAGCCACCTGCCGCTCATTCTTCACATGCACCCGCATCCGAGGAGGGGAGGTATTTTTGCACCAAAGAGATGCAGTCCTGTTTGAGTTGAGCATCTTCAACTGTATCTAGGGAGCCTGAAAAGTAAGGTATCGACTGTGACACCCCTTGATTTGCTAGCCGATCAGCTACCTGGTTGGCTGTTCTCCTTACATGATGGAAGGATAAATTGTGGGAGGTATGGAGCTTTTCCTCCAAGGCTTCCAGACGGCTTAACAGTCTCCAGCTTTTTGCTACCTTGACTGCCTTAGCTCCAGCTTGTATTCTCTTAGCTATTGCTATTAGTATAAGAGAGTCGCCTTCAACCTCCAGAGGGGAGAGGTGATTCTGTTCAGCTATACATATTCCCTTCCAAAGACCCTCTAGCTCCGCTGCATTATTAGTATCTGTACCCATTGTGCCATAGTATACTTGTATTGCTTCTCCATTGTGTCTACGGATAACTCCTCTGAAGCCTGCTGGGCCAGGGTTGCCTTTGGCAGCGCCGTCGAAGTTCAGCTTGTAGGAGTTGGGTACAGGAGGGGACCAAGAAGATGGAGAAGCGGATATGGTGGAAGGTTTGGTGGTGGTCGTGACTAGGGACTTGGGTTCAAGATTCCATTCCTTCAGAATGCAGCGCTCCTGATGGCTTTCTGGCATATCATTATCATTCCATACTCTAATGGCCAGAGTTTCTTGAATGTTTTTTTTGAGAAGAATCCAGAGGTCATCTATGGATCTGAAAGTGCTATTGAAGATTCTATGGTTGCGTTCTTTCCATAGGGTCTAGTATAGAAAGCCAGGTAAGATGCTCCACAAGGAGTTGAGGATCCTACTTTTAAATGGAGTTTTGGCCCAGGTCCTTATATTTACTGTTATGTCCTCCATCCTGGGGTGTGCCTTCATATTGCAGTGTTCGACTTTCTCCCAGATTTGCTTTGCTAATGGGCATTCTTCCATTAGATGATTGATGGTTTCACAATTTATGTTGCAATTTGGGCATCTAGATGGCCCTATAAATCCTCTTTTTATCAGATTGTCCCAGGTGAGAATGCGTTTTTTGCTGAGTAGCCATAGAAAAGTGGAGATTTTGGGCCATAACCCAGCTTGCCAAACTTTTTCCCAGAGTTGATCTTTATCCGCCTGGAGGTTGGAATAGCACAGGTGATGAGCTTCTTTGGTGGTGAAGGTGCCTTTGGTTGTATAGCCCCATCTGAGCTTGTCCTGCTGAAAGGAGAGGCAGATTTTCCTATTGTTGAGTTCCTGATCAATGTCTGTATATTCTTCTCCCTGCCAATCTATTTGCCATAGTCTTGCCGGTTTCCACGTTTGAAAGTCGTGGGTTGGAGAGGGCTGCCAGAACTGATGTACCAGAGGGATGCTTCCTTGATTCATTTGGACCTGCCATAGAGGTTTGTGGAATAAATTGGCTAGTTTGGGAAGTTGCTGCCATGAGTCTTCCCAGAATCTGGCGGCTTTGCCTGAATGAATTTCCCAAAAGCTATGATCTTGAATGAAGCTACTTTGCGTTTTTGCATCATTCCAAATGAGTGATCCCTGCGAAGTTGGGTTGATTCGGATGAGGTCATTCCATTGGCTGCCTCTGGCATATTTGGCTTGCCATAGTTGGGCCCAGGGGGTGTTGGGCTTGGAGACCCAGTTCCACCAGATTTTAGCTCCCATGGTGTTGTTGCTTTGCAGCGGATCCCGAAGACCTAGCCCGCCTTCTGACTTGGTTTTGCATACCTCTGTCCATTTAACAAGAGCCCACTTCCTGTTCCGGCTTGTAGATCCCCAGAGAAAGTTTCTCTGAAGATTGCGTATAGATTTTAGAACACCTTTTGGAGCTGCTAAGATGGAAAAGAGATAGAGCGGCATAGCTTGTAAGACTGATTTGATGAGAACGAGCCTACCTGCCAGATTTAGAGCCCTGAAAGTCCAGGAAGAGAGCTTTGAATCTAATTTGTCCAGTAGCGATCTCCAGGATACTTGCTTGATTGCTGAATCGGAAAGGGGAGCGCCCAGGTATTTAGAGGGCAGGTGGGAGATTGTGAATCCCAGTACTCGGGCTATGTTCCTTTGCGTAGAGGGGGGAGTGTTGAAGAAAAAGAGTTGGGATTTTGCAGCGTTAATGGATGTACCAGAGGCTTCAGAGAAGAGGGATAGAAGTGAATTGAAAGCAGAGGCTTCTTTTACTGAAGGGTACCCAAAGAGCATAGTGTCATCAACGAATTGCTGATGCGTTTGAGGAGCACGACCATGAAGGGATATACCTTTGAGAGCATGGGAGGAAACAGCCGATTTGAGAAGCCTGCTAAGGCCTTCAGCCATTAGAACGAAGAGGAACGGAGATAAGGGGTCCCCCTGCCTGATGCCACGTGTGGGGTGAAAAGGAGGTGAGGGGGATCCATTCAGAAGGACTGAGAAACTGGGAGAGGTAATGAGGTTCATGATCCATCTGGTCCAGGTTGCATTAAAGCCAAAAGCCAACAGCATTTTGTGAATATAATTCCAGCTTAGCTTGTCGAAGGCTTTGGAAAGATCTAGTTTGAGAAGCATACCTGGTTTCTTGAGCATCTTTAATGAGTGTATGACTTCATTTGATAATATTATTCCGTCCATGATCTGCCGGCCTTCAACGTACCCCGTCTGTTCTGGAGATATGAGCAGGGGTAATAGCGGTTTGAGGCGATTTGCAATAACTTTTGAGATGAGTTTGTAAATCACATTACAAAGCACTATTGGCCTGTACTTCTCAGGTTTGTTTGATGCCGCTTCTTTGGGCACCAAGGCAATGAAGGTTGAATTTAAGGCCGGGAGGACCCAGTGCATGCTACGGGATTCTTCCACCAGCTCCCATACTTCAGTTTTGATGAGTTCCCAAAATTCGTGAAAGAAATTGGCTGTGAATCCGCTTGGCCCAGGCGCTTTGCCATCTTTGATATCCCGGATTGCCTCATCCCTATTACCGCTGGGTTCCTTTAGAATGTCCTTGAAGTATCCGGTAAATTATTTCTCCATATCTTCATGAGCCTCTACTCTTTCACCTTGCTGATTGTCGACAAAAATAATTTTATTGTGCATGCGCCTCTGGATGGTGGATTTGTGGAAAAATTTTGTATTTTTCTCACCCTCTTTAAGCCAGCTTATTCGAGACTTTTGCTGCCATAGAATTTCCTCTTGTTTTTGACGTTCCTAAATTTGATTCCAGAGGACCTGCTCCTGTTGAATTTGCTCTTCTGTGCGTCCTTCCAAAATGAAAGTTTGTTGCAATGCTTTCATTTGCTGTTCCAGTTTCTGTCTGCTTTCCTGTATGTTGCCAAAATGATTTCGGTTCCATATTTTAAGAGTTTGCTTCAGATGTTTCAGCTTTTGTTGGAATTGGTACATCTTAGCTCCTGCCGGCGGGATGAAGGATTTCCAGGCTTGATTTACCACTTCCTTGAATTTGGTGTCTAAGAGCCAAAAGGCCTCGAATCTGAAGGGTCTATTGCTGCAATTGCTTGGTCTGGACCAGTGGAGAAGAATGGGCCAATGGTCCGAGCCTCCTTGTGGGATGATTGCTGCACTGAAATCGCCTCCGAGGTGGATAGCGTTGTCTGAAATTAAAAACCGATCTAGTCGTGAGGCAATATAGTGAGCTCCTTTAGGCCTGTTCGACCAGGTATAGATACCATTGGAGGTTGATACATCCATGAGCTGATTATTTTGAATGAAATGCTTGAAGCCGCTGCTATCACTGTCGAGCCTGGTGCGCCCCCCTTGTTTCTCTTCCATAGATTTTATTATGTTGAAGTCGCCCCCGCCTATCCATAAAGGGAAGCGTCTGTGTTCATTGAGGAGGGAGATCGTTTCCAAGAGGTCCAATTTTTGTTGAATTATTTGCGGGAAGTAAACATTAGTGAGATGCCCATGGATCTTGGTTCCGATGAGGTGGAATGTTGCCTGTATGAGATGTAGAGTAGCGTGAAAATTATCAAGAGACACAATCTGCGAGTTCCATAGAATGGCTAGACTGCCAGAAGCCCCTGAGGCGTCTACTGAGATTGAACTGCTGCCTGCCCAAGCTTTATTACTGAGACTATCTATTGTCGTGTTGCTGCATTTTGTTTCCTGAAGAAAGACTATTGTTGGTTTTTCTTGCATTATCAAGTTTTTTATCATTCTGTGTTTAGAGGGACTATTGAGTCCTCTTACATTCCATGAGATGAGCTTCATGGAGATTGAGCTTTGGGTTTGTAAAACTTGGTCAACTTGGGGAATTGCCCCGAATCCATAAGTAGTTCTCCAACTACTATTGTTCTCTGTAGATATGTTTTTCTTCCCCTTTTCTTTGTTTCTTTAAGGATTTTCCTTCCATCCCAGTGACTTCCTCCTTGGATGCCCAGACTTTTATGATGCTGAACCCTTGTTAGGACTCCTTCGATTTTGTCTATTTGCCAAGGAGGGATTGAGGTATACTCTTTTTGCTGGCACGCTGTCTCCAATTTGGAGATGTCAAGCTTGGAGATGTTGAACTCTTCTAGATCTACATCTTCTCGATCTTCCTCCATATTATTAGAGGCAATGAGGGCCTCTCCCACTGCATCTTCATGAAGACTCAAGGCTAGGGCTGCATCAAGATCCATTTCTGAAGCCTGTGGATTCTCATTCAACATGGTTTTCCCCTTGGAAAGGTTTGGGAGTCCGAGCTCTGAAACAGAGACTGATTTTTCTATAGAGGGAGGGTCAACATTTTTGTAGGAGGCTGGATCGGAGGAAGAAGGGGGGGTTGAGCAGTTGAGGTTGGGCGAGGTTGGGTGCATCTGATCTGGGTCATCTGCATTGGGGCTGGTTTGAGGATCATATGTGGCGAGAGCAGAAAAGCGGTTTTGGGGGTTCGCCTTCGAGGCTTGAGGCGGATTTGCTTGGTTTTTCTTTGCATGTCGTCGGCGGTTGAGGATTTTTGTAAAGCCATCTGGGTCCGTGTTGGTTTCATTGGAAGGAGCCTTGGGCTGCACATTTAATGGACAATCACGGAAGAGTTGGCCATGTTCATGGCATTTCCTACAATGAAAAGGGATGTGCTCATAATCTAAAGTCTGCTTCCATTCAAAGTCATCGTGAAAGAGACTTACCGTGTCTGCTAGGGTCTTGGTTAGGTGCATCTTGACGCAGATCCTGGCATATGAGGTGTATTTGCGCGTCTTGGTTTCAGTTGCAACTTTGATGAAGGTCCCCAACTTGTTGCCTATGTCTACCAGTGTTTCTTCTCACCAGTACTCCACAGGAAGGGAATACATTCTAATCCATACAGGGGCCCAACTGAAGTCCTCTTTATCAGGATTGAATCGGGGTTTCCATTCCGTGAGATACAAACCTGAAGAGTTGAAGAAGTACGGTCCTCCTTCAAATATTCTTGTTTTGTCTTCTAGACATTTGAAAATGGCTGTGAAGAAGCCCTTTAGGCCAAGCTGTAGAGTCACTTGTCCTTTGGGCTTCCATTTTGAGGCGATCCATCCTTGTAAGGCTTTTTCGGTGGGCCAAAATCCCAAGAACTTTCCAATGAGTGCGTAGTCCTGCATATATTGGATTTCCCCATTGATGCGATGGCTTGGCAGATCGACCTTGATCGAGTCTGCTGCTTTTGGAATACAGGTTGCAGAGGTAACTTTAGTCTGAGCTGCTCTCGTCGTATTGTGCCTACTATTGCTTGCGTCGTCCTCTATATTTCGATCTGAGTCCGATTGTTCTTCTTGCGTCCTTGGCTTGTCTTTTGCCATTTTTGGGTCTGCGTTTGCATAGTGCAGATTCTCTGTCGGTAGCTTCTTGTCAGTGGTGGGCTTATCCAGTGGAGGGGAGGCAGAGCTCTCCCCTCCTGCAGCTGATGCCATAGGACTGCCAGTGGCCGAGGCTACAGTGGCTAATGCAGGTTCGAGCGACGACGCCTAGGGTTTCGTGCCTTGTTTTACTGTGTAATCGCTTCAGAGTCATCCGGTTCTCTCGTCTTACATTTGCTTGTTTATTGGGAATGTTACAAAGGAATGGTTATTCTAATTTTTGGTTTAGAGAGTACTTGTAATAAAAGAAGTTTTGTTAATAAAATTACATTTAAACACTGATAAGGTTTATAGTTCTGATCTCATGACAGAGCAAGTGAAATTTTAAATTGCAATGTGAAGCTCTCAATGCAAAGGGGAGCAAAGCGTTGAGCAGAAAAATATGTGCCGAGGAAGCTGATTATGACGGAACAACTAGGATATGTTCTAAGTCAATACTAGCATATGTGTGGTGAAATAATCCATGCAATATATGGAAAGAAAGTGTAACGAAAAAAGTTTGTATATGCAATAGGATTCTTAGAATGAATCCTTTTGGGACTTAGGAGATCTAAAATTTATGGACCGGGTTTTCCTGCTCAAGCTCTATAAATCTTTTTAGCTCTGAGAGTCATGACAATGCCGTCCCTGGGAGGAGGGAATCCCAATCCCTCAGCCCCTATCCAGACTCTAGAGCAACCAACCACTGAAAACCCTCTGCTTTAAGAACAATATTCATAACCTCTACAAACCTCGTTGGATGGTGATCTTTCCCTACTCTCCAAGCCACCAGAGCCCTCGTAGCACACCGCACACACTTGCATAGCTAAGTCCCATGTTATACCAAAGCTCCATATCCCACCTTCGCATCTAGAAAACAATATTCAATTCATGCATGGTCACCCTTTGATCGGAAAATTCATAGGTATTTGGCCATCTGAAACCACCCTCCTCAACTGGATTATGCAAAGTTGGAAGCCGAAAGCACACTGTGAAGTTAATCCATGCCCAAAAGGATTCTTCCCAGTTGTATTTGACCACCATGTAGATTAGAAAGATGTAATGGAAGGTGACCCCTATTTTCTCAACTCAACAAGACTTTTTCTAAGACACTGGATGCCCAAATTCGACCTAGACAAGGACGACTGCTCCTGGGCTCCAATCTAGATTTGGTTGTATTCACTCCTACATGAATACTAAGACCCTGAAACCTTGCAAGATATCGGTAACAAACGGGGTTAGTTTGTCTACATGTTAGAGCAAATTAAGAATGATTTTTACTCCTCTTACGCAAGGATCTGTGCCTACCTGAACGTTTAAGGCTCTCTTCCTGAAGCAATAGCACTAGAATCTAAAGACAATGTCTGGATTCAAGTTCTTGACTATGAGCATGTACCATTTCGTTGTCGTAAGTGCCATCAACATGGCCATTGTTGGGCTACTAATTTGTAATTATTATCATCACTTCTTAACATCCATTTCATCCATTTATACTATTATTTTATCACATTATTTATTATAATTTATTATATAATTCCATTTCATAATTATTTATGCTCTTGTGTATAAGTAATGTTTGTTCTCCTTTATTTTTAATAAATTGTTGATTATTATGCATGATTTTTCTATTGATGGTTTATTGATGAATTTGTTATAACATCACTCATGATTTTAACCTCCAAGATCTCTTCTAGATTGCAAATTTGATCTTCAACTCAAAATCAAATATTCCAACTCAGAAATTCGTTGGAATAAAAAACGACAATTTTGCGTTGGAAATTTATGGAAAACGAAGAAGAATATTGAAAATTAGAGACACGAGTTTTGTGCAGAACATACCAAATTAGTTTACTAATGAGCAACTTTCCATAATTCGGTTTGGATTGGGAGAAAAGCAAGGTTCTTCGAAGGCCATATTTGCAGATTTTATGTTATGGCCGTTTTCCAATTTACCCAATTGCAATAACCAAATTCGACTTGTTCCAGCTAAATCATGATGGGAAGATCTCTCAGATCTCATCTTGCTTGTTGAGATTTTATAATCAGTCTAAATTATATGGGAAATCAAATTGTAAATAGGTTGTTGTAAATTTCCCTTTTTTTGTTTGTATATTTAAAAGACATAAATCAGAGAGAAAAGGGGAGATAACACGTATAGGGAGAGGATTAGATATTGAAGGTTTCCTTTGATAATGTAATAACAAACTTCAATATTTTCCTTTCGATTAATGAAATATTGATCTTTTGAGTATTATCTAGCCTTCGATCTTTTTGCCACAACCCTGATCAAAGAGTTGGGCTCACTCTCCTGATTAGGTGTTGTTGGATTAGTGGTGTGTATAGATTTATTTATGTTGTGATTATTTCCTTATTGTTGTAATGGTTCTTTAAGTTTGTGTTGTTGTGAATCCTAATTAGTTGTTACTCTGATTGTTGTTACTGTTAATGGTTCATTAAGTTTGTGTTGCTATGAACCTTAATTTGTTGTTACTCTGATTGCTATTACTGTTATTGCTTATTGTTACACATTTTTATATTGTTGATTGAATGCTCAATGTTGGGTACGGAAACTGTGGGCTGCATAGACTTTGCAAGATAGCCTTGAAATAACAAGACGAGCCCCAGATTGGCAATTAATGTGGGGAAGGGTGAATTCTATAATTCATATTTGAACACCAACATTTTGGCATCGTTGCCGGGGAGGCTATCAAAGGCATGAAAGTATGACCAATATTGACCATAGGATTGATGTATCATCCTGGGGAAGGAAGTTTACACCTTGCTCCAGGTCCCGAGTATTAGATCATTTGGTTGTTTGGTTTCTTGTTTTTCTTGTTTTTTAGGATTACTCTCTCGTCCTGGGGAAGGAAGTTTTTATCACCTTGCTCTAAGTCTGAAGATTTAGATTGCTTTGTTTTTCTTTTATAAGTATTTCTCTCTCGTCCTGGGAAGGGAAGTTTTACTTTTTGCCCTGTTTCAGGTCCTGAGCTTGATTTTTAAAAACCTATTTCTATCATAAGTATCCCCTTATTTATACTTTCCAATCCAATTTGAATTACTCCAATTGGATTTGAAATGAAAAAATTATGACCAAAACATTGATGTATGTCTAGTAGGCAGCTCAGGAACATAGTTGGGACAATTAGGTTTTGGAGGCCTAAATGACTAGATTTTGGAAATCTATTTCTATAGTATATTCCTATACTAATATAGTTTACAACGCAATTTGAATCACTCAATTTAGATATCATATGAGAAATGTATGACCAAAACACTCTCTGTCTATTGTAAATCAGCACCCTTAAAACTCTGTTTTTCCGGCCGTACCTTAGCACATTTGACTCATCAATTCTTCACGTCTTCAAAACATGTTTATATTGGAGATACTTACATGAATTGAATTTAATCTCCAACTTTAATTAGTTCAATTTGATATCAAACGAAAATGTTATGCTTAAAATATCAATTGTTGGTCTAAGTTGGGAAATCGAAAATGGCTCAGTTATGCAGGTTGTTCTAAGTAAATTTGACATATCATATCATGGAATTTTTAAAATCTATTTCTATTGGTGATATCCCTTTGAATTAAATTTTATTTGCCTTTGGAATCAGTCAAATCAGATGAAGAACAAAGGATTTATGTTTAAAATATTGTTGGTTAGTATGGTTGACCACTACTCTCCCACAGGTAACAAATAAATTTTCCTTTATTCATATTTCCGTGGATTTGTTTTATCGAGTAATTATTTGTTATTTTTTTCTTCATATTTATTGGATTAAGAGAGCCTGCACACCTCTCTTCTTCTATGATTTTATGTTTTATTGCAAGTAGATGCTCATGTTTTTTGCAGATCTGAGGATAATAAAGGAGGTTCATTTATGAAAAAGTGATTCTTGAAGACAGTGTTAATTAAATAAGGGCACTTCATCCAGACATCCATTAAGAAATCTGATATCATATGATTTTGAGTCTTTCTAGGTGCCATGATCTAAAAAAATTAGATCATAAGAGCTTGTTGAAAATTGTTCCCACTACTGTTCACCAACATAGTGAAAACAACATGAAGAATTTTCATCACTTAATGGATTTATAATAGGAGAAATGGGGAATTGATTTCCATTTGAAGATCCAAGTCATTTTCGCCAAAGAATTATTTTCTTTTTCTTTTTCTTTTCCAAAAGACCATTTTTCATTCACCATTGAAATAGATTGATGATTCCCTTAGAAAAGAAAAAACATTGTTGCAACCAAAACCATAACCACCGTAACCTAAGTTATTTATTTATTTATTGTTTTTCAATAAAGGGTTGTTTCTTTTATGATTTCTCTTATGTTTTTATGTTTCAGGGATTGTTTACTTCAAAGTCACATTTTTTTGTTCTCAAAATAAAAGAAGGAAGTTCTTAATTTTCATGATGCTTCTCCACATCTATCCATCTATTCCCCAGTATGATCAGTATATGGTTTCCTCATATCTAATATAAAAAACTATTATGGTTATGTTACTCTATCGGTGTTGTTACTTCGCTAATGCTATTACTCAATTGGTGTTGTTACTCCGCAGATGTTGTTACTCCACCGATGTTGTTACTCCGTCGATGCTGTTACTCCATTGGTGTTGTTACTCCGCCGGTGTTGTTACTTCGTCAATGTTGTTACTTAGCCATGTTACTTTGCTGGTGCTGTTTCTTTGCCATGTTGTTACTTTGCCGATGTTGTTACTCTGTCGATGTTACTCCATCGGTGCTGTTACTCCACTGGTGCTATTACTCCATTAGTGATGTTACTCTGTCGATGTTGTTACTCCACCAATGCTGTTACTCCACCCATGCTGATACTCTACCAAGGTAAGTTGCCAGGTACGTCCCTAACCAACTCCGTGGATTTGATTGGTATTTCAATTATGACATCATCATACCTTGCACACTTATCCACGCACAATGGAACTTGAATCATGTACAACGACATTAACTTGGTGAATGGGAAATACTTTCAATGGTCTAGCTCCTCTTTGACATAATGATTGGGTAGTCAATTTATCTTTGTTTATCTATAAACATAATCTTATTTTTGAAGGAATAATTATGCAAAAATGATTTCATCATGCCAACTTTCAACTTTCCTAATTGGTCAAGTCCCTAATCTTGTAAAATTTACGACGATGACCACAAAATTGTATTTAAATATTTTCTTCACTATCTAATGAATTGTTCCTCAACCCCAATATTAGCAAAGAAAAATATATTTATCAATAATCATTTGAAGGTTATTAGTTTTTGAGAAGAAAAACTACCAAAGTTGAAAATCGTTACTACAGAACTTTTTACACCATCCCTAGCTCTTAAGGAGCTCGGCTGCCACCCCATCTATTAAGTAATATTTTGTTGATTAACAATAACCATAGTTGAATTTTAAACATAAATAATCAATTGGAGGATAGGAGGTCTCATCACGATCTGACCTACCATGATCATAGGTCCTAATAGGGTGACATTACCACTACTGGTCACCAAGCCAGGGCAATGGCCTTCGGTCATAAAATTGAAGGACAAGAGGTCTCATCACGAGCCAACTTGTTCACTTTTGTTAGCTCCCGTGAATGACATTGTTATTAACTGGTTACCAAGCCAGAATAATGATCTTCAATACACATCTAAGTATATTGAAATGCTTTTGTAACGATGTACTTATTTCTAATAAATGGAACACTGGCATCTCAATGGGTTAAAATGGCATCCCCGTCGAGGCTATGGACGCCTGCTGGCAGGAGTGGCCATGCCTATGGTATAGAAGTTAATTCAATACTATGATCTACTTGGTTACCTTGTTTTCTCAAAACTAATGATCAATAAATCCCACTCTTGCATATATAAGATTTGCTAGAACTCATAGTTAATGAGGTAATATTTAATGAGTTATTAGATGATGACGGTTATGGTTTATATCTATTATTGAGTTATAAATATTTACTTTACACGTCAGGGATGAAATTTTAGGATATTTTGTATTTGTCATTTTGTATCATCTGATCTATCATTCCTTTATTCTACAAGTATCGTATCTTTAACCAAACAATTAGTTTCTTTTCCCAATTAGTTACCATTTATTCATAGCTTAACAACACTACTATTTTGGGGTAGAATAAAGAGGTCATTTTGAATCCTAGGTAATTGGAATTACTAATGGAGGATACCCATGAGATGTGTTATAGAAATATTGATGACAGGGAAACTAATCAGTTTAGGGGGAGAAAATCCCGCTACACTTTCTGATTACTTTATTTCAGCTTGCATGTTTTCCACTTTCCACATCACTTTCAGCATTAGCTCAACCTACATCAACTTCAACAAATGTCAATTCATACATTCCATTTCACATTTTATGGAGGTAAAACTTGAGGTAAAATAGCATAAGTTTTTTATTTATTCAAAGTTTACGAGAATGTCATAAAAAAAAACCACTGAGCATTACTCACTCATATTTTTCAACCATTATTTCCCCTTCTTTACAACTTCCCATTTTTCAGAAATAGAAAAGCTTTTAATTTCTGGGAGTGTTACGTTAATTAATTCATTCATCATGACTATGCCATTAATATTCTTTATCATCCATCAATCTCCTTATTCATTCTCAAAACCTCCCTTATTTCATGTTGTTATACACCAAGCATATTTCAACAACGATTGTAGCAACCACCTCAATTTGTTTTCTAGTGTAGCATGAGGGCATGGTAATTCTCTAGTTTGGGGGAAGAGTTGCTATGCATGATGGATGTTTCTCATTTCTTCCTCATTTAAAGTATATAATTTCATTTTATTTTACAGTGCATGAATTGATTTGTGTATATATTTAAAACAATTAATTGGATTCCTGTGATTTTTGGGCAACAAAGATGTATCATTAACCAAGAAATTTTTAAGCTAAACTAATTGGTAAATTCCAAAAATCATGCACTTTTACCTACAACCATTTTGCCGATATATTCAAATTCATTCATTGGATTGCTTTGTTTTTTGGTGTGGAGAAGTATTGAGGTAATAGGAACAAACCCGTCAAATTTCAAGCAAAGCTGATTTACAATTTTTGAAAAATTAAACATCATTACCTACAACAATTTTGTTTAGATCTTGAAGTCTGTGCATAAGATAGATTTTATTTTCGGATTGGAGAAGCATTGATATAGTAGAAAATTTCTCGCAAAATTTCAACCATTTATGGTTTGAAATTTTTGAGAAAATGGTTAATGAAGTTTGTTTTTACTTGTATCATACTTTGCTACAACTTCATATGATTGCGTTGAAAATGGAAACAAGAAATGCTAAAAATAGAAATGCTATAAATAGCATTTCAGGTATTAGTGTTAGACATAGCAACAAGGAATGAAAAATGGAAATGCTATAAATAGTATTACTGGATAGATTCCAATTTTAGTTAGTCCCTGAACTAAAATTGAGAAGTAAAATTTGAATTTGATCTTAGCAGTTATTTGTAAAATAATTAATTAATTCATCTTGAGTTAATTAATTGTAGGAAATCAAACATGAAGTCTATGTGAAGACATGTAATAGTTTCTCCATTGATTGAGGAAGTTATCCCTTGATTAAAGGAGATCAGGATGAGTTGTACTTTGAGTTGTAATTAGTTAGTTCAGTTAACTAAGTTAAGTCCAATAAGATTAGTTCCAACAATTTGTGGAATTAATTGTGAGTTCAGTTAGTTAATGCATGCATGCATGTAACTGCTGGACTTTAGATAATTGAATATTCTCTCATAAATAACTCATGTATGTCAGTTTAGTCAGAGACCCAGTTGAGATCAGAGGAAGGGAAAATGTACTATTAGTTGGAGGATTTTTCCTATATAGGAAACTCATCCATGCAGAAGGAATTATCTCCTTCAGGATTGCGCAGTTACTACTGATCTAAGTGAGCAGTGTGAGGTGGGAATTCACATAAGTGGAAGCACTGGACCCCAGGAAAAACTGCGCAAGGAAATAGGAGGCTTGGAGGGCAGAGGAGAAGGTTTGTGAGAAGCCTTTGACTGTCTATGAGTAGCAATTCGATTGCAGAGAGAGCAGGATAGTTTGTGAGCTGATTCTTTGTGTAATTTGAACATATTTCCACTTGTATGATAATACAGAGATCGGGGTTTTTAGTTGAGGCTTTCCCTGGAGTATTTGACTGTGTTCATGTGTGATTGCTTCCTCATTCTCAGTTATATGTGTTCTAATTGATCTTGCTCATATTCGATTAAGCTTCCGCAAAGTTTGTTGTAGAAGTAGATCTTGTATTTTGCTTTAGTATATTGCATAATCTGTTGATCTACTGTAGGAAATTCTACATGGTATCGGAGCCAAGTTGATCAAAGCAAAGAACAGTATACAAAGAAGGGAGAAGTTCGAAGTTTGAAGATCTTGATTATAAAAATCAAGTTCTTATGACATCTCAATTTCACCAATGGTGTTTAGCGGTTGAAGACTCGAGTATGCCCTTGATGGTAGCTCAAATTATATAGCCTGGAAGGATCGCATGGAAGCAATTTTAGAGGACACGGTCTAAAGGACTTCATTGATCAAGAAGTCCCGAAGCCGATAGCAGCTAATTCTACAGAATTGGCGGAGTGGAAGAAATGTGTGGCTAGAGCGAGGAGAATCCTCCTAGAGGGAGTTCGAGACCACATTGTCTTGAGCCTCCATGGGAAGGAGACATCGTTTTTGATGTGGAAAACATTCAAAGATCTATATCAGAACAAGAGCGATTAGAGGAAGCTGGCGGTGAAAGACAAGCTTCTGAAAATCAAGTGTGAAAAGGGTGACACGATCTCTACATATCTGAATAAGCTCACCACCTGCAGGGATGAGCTTGGAAGTGTAGGGATCACGACATTCCATGATGACATGGTGAGTCTTGCTCTCCTCGGTCTTCCTGAGAGCTGGAATAGCTACCAAGGCTCGGTTAATGGAAAAGAGAAACTGCCAAATTGGGAACGAGTTTGGTCGGATCTGATGCAGGATGAGATAAGAAGAAGCACTAGAGATGGTTCTTACTTTGGTCGGATCTGATGCAGGAGGAGATAAGAAGAAGCACTAGAGATGGTTCTTCATCCAAGGAGGATGAAGAAAACTGTGCCTTAGTGAATAAGGCAAAGAAAGGGAAGGAGAAGGATTCTCATCCGAAATCGAGTTCTTCCTATGGTGGGAAGAAGTTTGACAAATCAAAAGTGCGATGCTTTTATTGTCATGAGGTGGGCCATTTTGCTACAAATTGTCCACTGAATAAATCCAAGATGGGATCCAAGGAAGGATTTGAAGGTAAGCCATTGGCCTCACAATTCGAGTTGGATTTCACCCTCTTCGCATACATGGTTTCATCCATGGTGGGGTGTGGTTGGTTTCTTGACAGTGGAGCTTCATTCCACATGACCGGCGATAAGAGTTTGTTCAGTACCTTGGAGGAGAAAGATCTCCAGATACTCATATCGAAGTGGCACTTTAGAAAGCAAAGGCATCTCAACAAATTGGGGTTCAAGCTAATACCTCCAAAGATGGTAAGAAGAGCAACAGGAAATTCAAAAAAAGAGGTCGCAAAACAACCATGCAACACATATATGTTGTGGGAAGAAAGTTGGTTGACTCAGGACAATATAAACATATCACTAAGGTCTATTCCTCACAAACCAACCCCCATCAATGAATATTGTATCCTGCAATCTCAAAGGATTGAATTCCCCCTCTAAGAATCACATTCTTCGATGGAAAGTGCAACAGACTCTTCCAACAATTATGCTAATTCAAGTCTAAACCAAGTGCTCTAAAACCAACTTCAAGCTCTATATGTAAAAAATTTGGAAGCAAGCCCACACACAAGAAACAAGTGTTGAAGGTGCCTCAAAAGGGCTTTGAATGGACTGGAACTCTCAACTAATTCAAGTAGAGCTACATGCACGGCACCCCATTGCCCTAATAGTCAAATTCCATCTTCTGCGCATTGATCAACATGGCTACCTAACTAACATTTATGGCCACCAAATTCCCTCAAAGAAGCATGAAATGATTCGATATCTAACCACCCTTCATGGAACCCTCAACCCCAACCTCTAGATCATAGGAGGGGATTTCAACCTAATTCTCTCCCTAGGGGAGATACAGGGAGGACACATTCATCTTGAGCCATAAGCAGAGGATATTCAAAACTTCATAGAGGACTCCAATATGGTGGACATAAAGACATCAAATAGACTTTATACCTGGAACAACAAGAGGGAAGGAACTGCCCATATATCTTCTCAGCTTGACAAATTATTGGTGGTAGAACATTGGCTAACATGCAACAATGATTTGTAGCAGAGATCCTCACCTCCGTGGGTTTAGATCATTCACCGATCTATTTATAATGGCACTCTTTCGGTAAGCCTCCCAAACACCCTCTTCGATTTGAACAACTATGGCTAACGAATTGTAGGATAGTCAGCAAAATCCTGCACTTGTGAAAGAGCATAAAAGTGCATGGTACCAAGATGTACATCTTCCAGTAAAAATTGAAAAGAATCAAAGATCTTCTTTGTAAATGGAATTGGGAAGATTTCGGTAACATATTTCGAGAAAAGCTAATCCTAGAAGAGAAATTATCCTCTCTACAATAGACTATCATCTCTAAGGGACGCACAACAGAACTCACGTAACATGAGGGTCTACTTATGCAGCAATTGGAGGAACAATAAAAATAAGAAGAGATCCACTGTAGACAAAAATCAATAATCTCTTGGTTAAAAGAAGGAGAAAGGAACACAACATTCTTTCACCGCTCAACCATTCAACACAGAGCCAAAAATATCATTGCATCATTACGTATGGAAAATGGGGACATCATAGAGAAGCAAGAATACTTGGAAGCCACTCTGGTCATCCACTTGTGGAATATCCTCATAGAACCGATGATTCAAAGAGATTATGACATTAAGAACATAACAAATCACATCCCTTGTCTTGTCTCTCAAGAACAAAACATTACTATCTTTAGAGAAATTACGGAGGAAGAAGTTCATGAATCTCTACTTAGAATGCTTGAAGGAAAGGCCCTAGGACCAGAGAGCTTTATAGTATCCTTTTTCAAAAGTTGTTGGCATTTTTCGCATTGGGAAATTATTAAATTGGTAGAACACTATAGAGCATCCCAGTGTATTATGTTGGCCCTCAATGCAACCTTTCTCGCTCTAGTTCCTAAGGAAGAAAATGCTACCACAACAGGTAAGTACATGTCCATTGTGCTCTACAATGTAATATATAAAATTATCTCCAAATTCATTGCAAGCCAGCTAAATCCCATCCTCTTGAACCTCATTTCCCTAGAGACTTTAGGTTATTTTGAAGGCAGGCAAATCCTTGATGGCATCATTCTTGCTTATGAAGCCATCCAATCCATCAACTCTCTGAAGCTTCCCAACATGCTCTTCAAGTTGGATAGTTCAAAAGAATTCGACACCCTCAACTGGGACTACATAAAACATGTCCTACTTGCCTTTTTGTTCAATCTCCTTGGACCTCATGGGTCATGTCCTTGATCTCCTCAACTTTCTTCTCTATCCTTGTAAATGGCTCCTCATCGGATAGCTTTCAGCCCTCCAGAGGCATCAAGAAAGGAGATCCTCTCTCTCCCTTTCTCTTCATCCTTATGGTAGAACGATTGGGTAGAGATTTAAAATCTACCACCACTCAAGGACCCCTCTATAGTCTTAGATTCCATGGCAAACCCCTCCTCTCCCATCGAAAATTTGTTGATGACACTCTCCTTTCTAATCACTCCTCAGTAAAGGAAGCTCATTCCATAAAAAGAATTATGGACTCATTCTCCACTGCCTCAGGAACATCCATCAATTTTGACAAATATCTCATCTTATTTTTTCACACTCTCCTTGCCACCCAAAGGAATATAAAGTGGATTTTGGGCTTCTCATTGGGCAATCTACCTTCCAAGTACCTTGGAATTCCCCTCTCAACTTTTGCCGCCAAACATTCATCCTGGAAATGCCTCCTAGACAAGTTAAAAGATAGACTCAAATGATGGTCATTTCGACCCCTGAATATAACAATCTGACTTGTTCTTCTTAAATCGGTCGTTCAAGTTCTGCCTTCCTATCTCTTTTCTGTCCCGGTAGCACCCAAATGGGTCCTTAAACCTCTCAGAAACATGCAACGTAATTTCATATGGGAGGCTATCAAATCAAAATAAAATGTCCATTGGTCAAATGGGATATGCTCTGACTCTCAAAAAAAGAAGGGGGCTTGGTCTAAAATACCCGTAAAAAGTTAACAAAGTCATGGGAGAAAATATCTGGTGGAGATGGGTCAAGCACACCATAGAACCATGGGCCAAACTATGGAATACAAAGTATGATCAGAACACTGATAAGAAATATCTTATCTACTTGAACTCAACCATCTAGGGTTCTCATTTATGGAAAATGGTAAATGGAAACAGATCCATTGTACAAAGTCACAGTTTCTGGGAAATAAGGGATGGATGTTCAATGTGATTTTTGACAGATTCATGGAAACAAACTCCTAGTCTTAGCAAAGAGCTACAACTCCCCTCAACAAACAACAAGAACATGTTCCCAAGAGGTTGTTAATTTCACATTTTTGGCAAGAAGACCCTTCTCAGAAAAGATAAATATGGATCCTCCCCACTCTGGTACAAGAGGAAGACATAGAATCAAATCGTTCTTGCCTGCTTAGGTTTGAAGCCGCATGTCCAAAATGTCATTTTTGATATTTGGATAGATATGTAATATGCATATGTAGTAGGTTGAGTAACTATACATGAAATATATGTGGTTTTGGACATACAATGAAGCAATAATTAAGCACATTATGAAAGACATGCTGCTACAGTTTCTAAGAAATTATTCAACCTCTTGTCTTGTAGGGAACCAACATAAAGAATAAAAAGTACATGTATGAACAAATGTAAGACTTGATTTAAAGAAAGAATTTCATGAACAAAAGAGTTAACCTTTTCAGTTGAAGACAATGGACATTGCCCTATGTCATTATAGCACAATAAATTATGAAACAAAGCTTTGATAATGAGGGAAGTCTTGATAATGCAGCCACTGTTGTCCGGGAATTTGCAATTCTAGTTTTAGACATAGAAAGCCTTCTCAGTTTTGGCATAGAACTAAAGCATCCTTCAGCTAGGCTAATTACGCAAACATTGAATTCCATATTCATTATGTGAAGTGCCAAAAATTTTCATGTCATGTTTATTTTCCTGGTAGTACCGGTGCTCAAGTTCAAAACCCAACATGGAAAGCCTTTATTCAAAAGATCCCTAAGAGCATCTTTGGAAAGAGAAACATATTTTAAATCAACTGATCAGAGTTTAGGGCCAATACAACACATCAGAGTCAAGATTTCTTGACCACTAACAATAATACATCGTGAGGTATGAAGTATATCAACTACATCTACTTCTGATAAATTTACCAAATAAAATACTTCAGTTAGAGGAGAAAAAACGATTTCTGTGAAGTTGCCGATATTGATCTCCAAGATGCATGCTACATTGAAATATTTTAGAAGTTTAGTCTTGACAAAAGCTAACAAGATGGAATTGTTTAAAGTAGAACCAAAGTTCCCGCAACAGTCAGTATATTAGGTTTCCAAAATGTCAATCTCTATTGCTTCACCTCGACAATTGAGAAATCATGGATTCAAGAGTTCCAGATTCAGTCAGTTGTTCACCATATAATCTCACAACTAAAAATGGCACATCTATTTAAAAACCCTTAATGAATTACCTCATTAGATAAATGAAATACCCAACCGATTATATCACCCAGGGAAATGGAAATAGATATCCAAAAAAATTGGAAGATCAAAATTTAATTTAATTCATCTAAATTGGTCTTTTGGTATATATGTGTTGGTGTTTCAACTTTCACTTGGTTATGTTATAATTCTCTTCAGCTAATGTGCAACAACCTCAATCATCTTCCATCCTGTCACAGTTCCTTAACATGTTGAGCAATGGAGGTGAAGGCAAAGTCGAACTATCGTAATTAAAAAATAGTGGTGAACTCAAGCTCTGTCAGTTTTATAAAAGACACCACATTTTGTTATACACATAGCGTGCATTCTCTAAATTGTGAAGGCATGCATAGATTCTGACCAGCCTCATTTCAAGACATGTACCTTGATCTTATCTGCATATGGGAAAGAGACGTCTGTGTAGGATTTTAAGAGAGAATGGAATTAGATAGGATGATGTGAGCTTGTAGTGACCATGAGACAACATTTCATATGACCATTTTGTCAAACACACGGCATAACCTTCAACTGTGACAGTCCCTAAACCATGTCTCTCTCCAACATTCTATCAAAAAAAATTCTTGTGCCTCCTTTAAATTACCATTTTCGAGCATATACAACAACCATTAATGTGTACGAGAAGACATCGACACTCAGACATTATGCCATTTTTTTTCATTCTATATTCTTTCACATTTGGTATGTGTATCCCTTATTTCATTACCAACAGAGATCTCAGGTAGAAACCCATTTAATAACGGGAACTACATCTCTCCTAGCAGTTCTGCAAGACTAGCATATTCCCTGGAAACATTGGTGGAGATAGATTGTTTCCATCAATTACTGTATTCCAGTATGTTTCATGAGATCACTTCTCATGGAGTCATTAACCCAAGGAGATCCACATCGTCATCGAGAGATCTAGAGAAATATTTTGTCAACCATTTACATCGAATTGAAATGTTTTTCAATAGTTTATAGATACATTATACAACTGTCGTTTCTACTCTCTATTTTTGGCTCCATCTACTTCTATCAGGGACTTTCATGTCATGTCATTCATTTCATTGCAAATTTGCTAAAGAAATATTTGTTTTCATTCTATATTGCATTTCAGCAAACAGTTCATGGAAGAATACCTTGCAACTTTACATATGTGCTCTATCTTTCGCGCATGCAAGCCCAAAATGTAATCATGTGTCCATGTGCAGTTGTCAGTCAAACAATCATAGTGATACCGAATATCAAAACTTCTTAATACTGTGCATATGGAGCAACAAAGACACTGGCCCTGTAGTGAAATTAAACACATAACCTGCGTCTTGCATCTTTAGCTAAATATTGTGTTGTTTCACAACACTGGAATTTCTGGCATTTGTATCTTGAAGATACCATATCAATGTTGATCTTCACCAATCAATATTAATCTCCGGCAATAATTTTTCCTACAAATGTCAATGAGGTCCATCAATGTTGATTTGGGCTTCAATGTGCCCTATTTAGTCAACACCAGAACTTGGTGGTATGAAATCCCTAATTGCAACATCTTTAGGATTTTGAAGTGAAACCTGGGCATCTTATTTTGATGTTGAAGAAACCTTTGTATGGTCTAAACAAGATGTTGTGCTTGGTACAAAAGCATTGATTAGCATTTCATAAACACTGCAGTTTAAAGGAGCAGTTCTTAAAAAGCCTTAGGAAATGTGATAGTGTATGTTGATATCCTCAATCAAAGAAAGTGAAGCTAACATATTTCATGAAGTAAAGAAACGAGATTTATAGAAAATTGCAAAGCTGATGCATAAGACAAAATAGGACATAGTAAGACATGGGACAAAATAGAGGAAATGTTACACATAGGATAACATAGGTGAAAGATTTTATAGTTTTAGGTGCAAGTAGATGGATTGGGTATGTGAATGGTTAAAAATATGAATTTGAAATGGTCTTACATTTTTGTGTATGTGTGTCATGTGATGCATTTTTCGTAATACTATAACACCTTATCTACTAAAATTCTTTTGTAATTGGTTTACCTCAAAGGAAAGTGCCCTACAAAGAGAAGCACATACAACCATAATATTCTGTGTTTGTGATTAATTATGTTGTGGTTTTTGTTTACTTTTTTTTGACATTTGGATGGTGGGAGGTGTCCAAAAAAGTTGGTATTCCATAGGAGGGCGAGTAAATGCAAGATTTGAAGTTGGAGATTGTGTGAGAGACAATGTGAGATAAAATGAGTGGAGGGATGTCTGAGAGAGAGACAAGTGATGGTCATAAGTCTAGTGATGCTTGATCAAAAGGGTTGAATGGGCGTAAAAGTGGCTAAGGCAGTCCATGTTTGAGGAATTATTAAGATAAGATAAATGATCCTTGTCAGCATTAACTAGTTGGGTAAGATGTTCCGAGAAGAGGGATGTTTACTATTCTTCAAGGTATTCTCATACACAATTAGTGGGGGTGAGTAATGCCAGAAGTAGGTTGGAGATTTTGTGAGAGACCACATTAGATAAAATGAAAGGAGGGATGTGATTCTTGATCAGAAAAATTGTGGGGGGGGGGGGGGGGGGAGGTGATGGGCGGACTTTGAAGGGCTTCTATTTCAGAATCATTGTTTACAATAATGTTTAGCTTGTTGGAATACTAGTGGGGTTTCTCCCTTGCTATCCATGAAATCCTCATTTAAGGTGAAAAATTCAGTGAACTTGGCACTTATCTTCCAATAATTAATGCTTCCCTTCTCTTCAACTCGAGAGGTCACTAATGAGAGTGTTTGTCCCCTTCCACTTTCTGAAGCAAAGTGGATTTTTGCCAGGGTTGACACTATCTCACTTGAAGGACTTCTACCTTGGCCTTGTTGTTTATGGAAATGAATAGTCTTCTGGAGTAGGTTAGAAAGTTTTCTCCTATCCTTGAATAGGCCTCTAGATTAGAGGCCCTATCAACTGAACTTTTTGTGTTCCTGTTTGGTGAGTTTTTAGTATTTACATTTATTCTAATTGGATGTTGCAACCCATCTAGCTTTTCCTTTAGTATAATTAGAAGTTGAATATCCCTTTTATGCCTAGTTTGAATCTATTTTGATGAGGTTTTAACTTTCAAGGCTAAATATGGCCTTTACAGAGTCAATATTTCAAAATTAGGCCCTGAATTCTAGTACATTGTCCCAAATTTACATACCATTAGTATTAGTTGATTCAGATTTAGCCCTAATTTATACAAAATGGGAAAATAAATGATTTTCTATTTGCAAAGTGGATTAGATTGTAAGTATTTGAATGGTGAATATTTCAGGTCATAGGTAGATGCCAAGGAAAGCCTCGATATTTTTATCTTCCACAGAACTCTAAGTCAATTTTTTTTTAAAATAAGGAACATCTGTTGTTGCGTTAATATTTGGGAAATATTTATATTTTTGTTAATTAATTTGTTTTTGTTTCTCTCTCTTGTTCATCTACTTTAATGGATTTATAAGGCCTTAATTGTAAACTGTTAAAATTAAGTGGAACATTTGGAAACTGCATTTCTTATCAATTGAACTAAGTGGTATTCTATATCACATCATGTTTCTCTATTTTTGAGGTGATTTATATTCGATTTTTGTTTTAGCATTCCTTCCTTTTGTTATGATAATAGAGATTGTTTCAAAAGACTATGTTCTAAAGTGATCCGTTTTCCCTTTGTGTAGCACAATGCGAAACCAGAATTAGTTGACCTTTCAATGGAGGTAATGTCGGACTTGTCATAACATTTTAAAGATAGTTTTTCCAACATGCAGGTGGAAGAGTTAGATATGTTAACTGATCATATTGATGCCACAAATGATAAGCGTATGTGTTTGTACTTGGCAAGCTTTGCAAGGTAATGGAAACGAAGTTGGAAATTTTTTAGACTAGAAGGATATATGGACAGTTGAGCACTATATATAGTCTCTGTTGTTTTTGTTCTATTCACTTGCCCTTCATGTATGGAAATTTATTGTCATTTTGTGCAAATTTGCAAAATCATGCATTTGGTGTCTATAGATAGAGGAAAAGGTTCGTTGATTATGGAATTGATTTGCATATCCATACTTTATGGTTAAGCCTCATGTGTAATATTTTTATCGGTTTTTATTTTCTCTCTCAATTAAACAGTTAAGTAGATGTCATTCCTTGTCCTTTTTTATTCTTTACATAATTCACATAAGCCATGATCAACATGTTAGTGGCTCCAGTGCATTAGCAGTGGGTCCATCCAACTGGATTGAAGCAATTGATATTATTGACAATGGATCACCAAATCAGGGTGTTTGTGATATTGCATGATATCCCAATATTATTTTCTCACTCATAGAGCATATATATTAAAGCTCAGATACAACTACCTTTATTTATGGGGTCTTCTTTTGATGACTAATCCTATTCATATAATGTTGTATTATTTCTCCATTAAATATATACCATTTCTTCATGATTCACATTCTAATGGGCCTTATGATGGAGAGGACATGGGTTTTCTGTTTAAGACACTTCTCTTAGTTTGGTGTTTCTGTCATCACGTAGGCTGTTGAATGCATGAAGCATGTTTGTTATGAGCTGATTCAAACTAATAATGCTCATGAAAGAACAACCATGGATAATATTGTAAATAATTAAGATCATCTTGTGTCATGCTTGACAACAAAGGTTTGTGCATTTATAAAATTGTGTGGTAGATTAAGTATTTTCACTGCTCATAATTTGGTTGTTGTTGGTCACATCAAAATAAACATACAAACATACTGTGGGACAATTATAATTGATTCATTATTGTATTATATATTTATTTAGAAAAAACATTCAACTTGGTCCTGTTTGGTGCATCTTCAAGGTCAAGTAAATATGTCCTAAACACACTGATGTAAGTAAATTAATTTTCCATTAGATTCTTTATGCCAACAATTTGTTGTATTTATTTTATTGGTTGGATTAGCTATTTTATCCATTGTTTAATGCCCTACTTGACATATGCATACATTCCAAATAAATAAGGTTTCCCACAAGGTGAAGATAGACTCTTTGCAAAATCTTATCAATGAGCTTCTTCTATGGCTCCTGGATGAGAGGGTTCCATTAGTGGATGATGGTAGGAAATTACTGAGAGCACTAAACATTTTGTTGTAGTGGATCAAACACCACTTATGAATCTTCGAGCCTTTTGATTTGGATCTCCTTTATTATTTTTCTTCTAACTTCTTTCTTTGGCAATTTATGCGAATAAGTTCGGAGCAAGGTTGGAAAAACAGCCTATTTCTAGCATTTTCTATCTTGTTTTTAGTTTATTGTCACTACTTTTTAAAAGGTACCCTTTTGAATAATCAAATACCTTAACTTCCTGCTCTAGGGGATGTGATGAGAATAAGCATGAATCATTGTGGTAATTAAGGATATTGGTTGGTATTAAGTATGGAGTTAAAGTTAGGTTGGCCAATTCACAAAGAAAATATGTGTTATAATGATCCAAAATCTTTTGCTTATAGATGCGTTAAAGAATTACATGCATAAATTATAGCTTAACATAGAAAACTTAATGTGCACATGAAGGAAGAGGAGAAACACATAAAGCATGAAAGAAGACAACAAGACTTGATAACAGAGTTTGTTCAACTTGGACTGCGTCTTTGGGCCCTACTCGATCAATGTGGAGGCCTTCATTCATTAAGTGGCATGAGAAAGAAGAGTACAAGCATCAGTTACAAAAAGAAGTTGTATACCTCCATACTAAAAAATGGCCAAAAAATACAGAACTCTGATGGAGAAATGGACAGTGCCATTGTGTTCGTGGCGTCGAGAAATGCTGAAACCATATAAAATTTGTCAAATTATGACAAAGTGAAAATTTGGCCCTCCTACAAAATTATGCCTTGAACTGCGTGCATTGCCTCCTCTCTGCCTGGGCGCACTGACAAACTCCGTTTAAGTATAATATGGGTGGTGGATTTTTCAATGAAACTATTGTTGGGTAGTTGGTGGAAAGTCTGATTAATATGGAGGAGGTTGGGCGATCAAATCCCGCCTCCTCCTTTTTACATAACAAAATCCTTTTTATAACTTTTACAAAGAAAAAAGTTAATGGTTGGGTCAGGCCTGCCTTGGGCGGCCCGCCCACCATACCCACCTCCATCTCTGCAATAATTTTTAATGGGCCATTAGCTTGTTTTGGGATTGGGTCCATGCCCCAAGGGTTGGCCCTACCCAACTCCCTTTTATGTGGATCCATTAGGTGGGTCGTGGCTCTATGGGAGGATTCGGGGGTCATGGCCCACCCCTCCACAACATATGATTTTTTGATATGCGGTTATGAGTTGGGGTAGTGGGGCTGGTGGCCTGCCACCCCATTTTTTTATATTTTTTTTTGTTATATAAACAAAACTATGCATTTTTAGAAATTCGGTTTTGGATTGAAGGAGTTTTTTTAACAAGGCCATGATTTTTCCCAGAATTTGGCTGGATTTGGCTGGATTCCATCCACTAGAAAAAGTCCAAATTATGCCCTCATTAATCCTGCCCTATCATCAAAAAGTCAACCCAACTTTGACTGCATCTATCTCCTTCATTCGAACTCGGATTGGAGTGCCATTCGCATCGTTGGAATCAGGGCAACGAGTAGTTCGATCTAATGCCAAGTTCATTGCCTTTCCACCACTTTGAATTTTGAGCTTTTTCCATGCCACTACGTCTGGAGATCCACCTGGATCATATAATTATGGTGTACGATTACTGTATGTGAGGGAATTTGTAGGCAAGATGTCATGGGAAGAAAGGGCACTTGTTTTACAGGGTACACTTTAGTATGTGTTCCATATTCAGAATTTATTATCTTAACTACTTTCACTATTAAATTACCAGTTGTTATAAAGCTATGTGCAAATAAGCACTCCAAAAAATATTGAATTGTATGAGAATGATTAGGTAAAAGGGTGTTTTCAAGAAGTGGGGAAAACTCTAAATGAATTCGTAGTCCATATTTAGTGTTAGGTTGTGATTTTATCTTGTGGCTTTGTTATTTTCATGTCAATATTGTTCTTACTTTAATTCATAACGAGATCATGATGTTTTGCATATCTCTTTCTGTTCTTTTCTCTCAGTTGGAGCTCATTTGAGTGTGGATTCTATTTGAGCCAATAATGATTTCCATCTCTTGTTTTTCTTTTATCATGGAGTTTTTGTGGTGAATGCTAGAGTTTTTCAATTGATTGTTTTACTTCAACATTTGATGTATTTTCCTATGTGTTTTATTAGTTTGGTTGTATCTTATAACATTGACTTGAAATCAAAACCACAGTGTTGGACAAGATTTTGTAACTCCAAGGAGGATTCTTGGTGTGATAGGCTTGGAGTTTGTCTTGTTTGCTGGCATGATTTTGAATTATTATGAGTGGAAAGTGTCCTAGAAACACATGATTGTTTAACAAGAATATGATATATGTTGGGATGCATTTGTTGTGTTTCAACATATTTCAGTTTGTCTAGGCATATCCAAAATCCAATACAGTTTTTGGCAGTTTGATTGTTTTATTTATCTTTTGCTAAGTGATTTGGGCCCTGAGATGACTACATGCTTTGGCTTAAGAAAATGCGACCCTGGAGCATAAAAGTAGTAAGTTTGACTCAAGAAAAGGCAAGGATTCATATTTTTAAAGAAAAAATCATTTCATGAGTTGTATTGTTGTTATTTTAGGTTTTGTTATTTCATGGAATTTATATAATTTTAGCTCGATATGTGTACTAAATTGTATTCTTTTGGAGACTAATATAATATTGTGCTTATTGCGCAGTTTGAGTTTGGCTTCTCAACATTGCCTCTGTATAAATTTCAGCTCGATGTGTACTAAATTGTATCCTTTGGAGACTGATATAATATTGTACTTATTGCGCAGTTTGAGTTTGGCTTTTCAACATTGCCTTTGTTTCCAGTTTTTTGTTCAATCATGGTTTTCATTTGTTCACTTCAAGCAAAAGATATGAAATGATATCTAAGCGCAAAAAGGTAAAGATGTTGTTTGATGATTTCATGCCTCGCAATATCAACTTTAAAATATTTCCAATATTTAGTGGTAGTCCTTATGTATTGCTTCTCATTGCATTCACATACTCTTTCCCTTGTAGTTCTGAAAGTTGAGGAAAATTCAAGGGCAACATCATCATCATCATAAACTCTTCTCAAAATACCCCGGCCATCGAGTTCTCTAAAAAATGTTTACAACCATAATATTATGATAAAATATAGGAGTGTTCGTGGGCTCTATTCCATTAAACCCTACTACCATTCCATAGAAGAACACATAGAAGGTTGTTTTTGGAAAGAAAGGGGGTTATCCTATTGTTTTATCTTTTTTTCCTTGCCTTATAAACTTGATTTTAGCATCTTGTACTTCTGTTTATGGAAATTCTTATAGGAAGGGTTCTAAATTTTGAACAACCAACATATGCATTCTAGCAACAATTGTAGTAGAAGAATCCCAAAAAATGTCAAAGAAGAGGGAAAACAAAAAAACATGACTTTCCATTGTTGTGCTTTTATTCTATTGAGCTGATTGTGCTTCATATCTGGAGTTTCTTGTAGATCATTGCAATATTATAGTCGTTCATGTAGTTAATTCTGTATAAATAATCATTCTTCTTGTAGCAAATTGAAGAGGAGAAGGGAAATGGCATGTAGGCACGATTGAGGAAAAAGGGTGGTGAAAATGAAATTCAGCAACACTGAGAATATAATCATAATCTTTAGTCATATATTATCTTTAGTTTTCCTTGCACTGTACTTAATGAAATCTTTGGTTAAACTCTATTTTTTTCTCATTTATCCTTGATTAGTGATGTGACATTGTGTCACCTTTTGGATGAATATTGTTGATTGTCTCGTATGACTATGGTATCTCTACCAATTATAAGAACATCTATATAATTTCCTCCTGTCACTTCTTATGCATAAGACATGAGCCCCATAGTAAATAATGGTGAGATTTATATTATGTACAATGTTGCATTTTATATGTTGAAGCTGCTATATGACTACCTGTAGGGGTTTCTATGGAGGTACATAGTACCATGGAGAAGTTGAGGTACTCAAAATTTTCATTTTTTGTTAAGTATAAGTCATGCCTCTAGGATATTATATTTAAAATTTGAAGGCTTGGATATGAAAATTTCAATGAATTTTATCTTTTCCTCAGTCCTATAGCCTCCCTATAGAAGTAAAATGAATTTGCAGAATTTGCTTATTGGTGAGCATTTAGATGGAAATTTTTCTTGAGTGGATAAGGGTTAATGAAAAGTTAATAAAAATGAACAAGGATGGAAATTTAATGGAAAGAAAATAGAATGAGATGTAAGTGAAAATGAATACTAGTAATGATGCACTAGCTATGCTAATGTATGGAATGGAATAGTTTTGCTAAAAAGTGAAAATAAGTGCTTTGATGACATTGCAATGATTTAAAAAAAAAAATTATATGCTTGTACTTTATACTAATGTGCTTTATGCTTCTCTATTTCAAGTTTTTCCTATGGTAGACTCTTCAATTACTTTATAATTTCTTAACATATAAATTAGAAACTATGCATGTCATTATCAATGCCCTGTTCATTTGGAACTTGTGAACTATCGTGCATCGTGTATGTTAATATGATATGTTAAGTGCTAAAAAAGTTGTAGTTTTAATTAATCTATTTATTATGGAGTGTAGGTTTTATTTCTTTTTGTGTATCCTTGTGTGCGCTACGAATATTAACCAAACTTTGTACTTACAATTTTAACATATGTTTATTGGTTACATTTCAGGATCATTATTATTGATTGTTGTATTTTGACATTTTGAATTAATTAATAACGAGAAACACTCCCAATCAGTTTCCTAAACCCCATAGCCAGTAGGATTCAAGCATGTATCTCATTAGTCATAATTACATCATGAATACTCACTATTTTTTACTTTTTGGCATGCAAATCAGTCACAACAGATGTACATGATTCACAAGGTGAGAAATCAATATTTGGTGTAATTGCACATTTTCGGTTTGATAATTATAGGTCATTTATAGGTTATAAATGTCTTCAAAGTTTCACTTCTAATCGAGTATTCAAATAAACATATTGAGTATCTTATATGTAATTATTTTTCCCTCCACCCACGTTTCATAACTTCCATAACCATTAGACAAAGGCCTGCAACTTCGACACTATTTTGTTTGTTTAGTAAAAGATTTGATAAGACTTTACACGGTTTTATAATTTATTGAAAGTTGTAGAATTTACAATCTATAAAGTTTCAAGGTTTAATTTTTTAAAGGGTGTTGGCTCAATGGAAGAGCACTTGCTTTGCAATAAATAGGTTTGTGGTTCGATTCCATCATTTCCTGATATTCATATGGAATGGTGACAATTAGTTTTTGGTAATGAAGGCTCTTTTGACCATCACCAATAAGCTTATGGTGACATTTTCTTACCCTCACCAAAATATGAAATGGTGATGGTCAAAGAACACCACCATATATATTTATCAATAATAATGGCCATGAAAGGTCCATCACCATAAATTGTTGTTGTTCATATGAAATGGTGATGATCAATGAACGTTTCCATATATATGTATCAATAGTAATGGCTGTGAAAAGACCATCATAATAAATTGTTGTTGTTCATAAGAAATGGTGATGGTCACTATCCGTCATCATAAGCATTATTCGTGACAGAGCTTGAATGTCACCACAACACTTACACTTTTGGTGACGTTCAATTTTTTGGTGGCAGAGGTTAAGATCCGTCACCATTTCTCATATGAAATGGTGAGGGTCACTATCCATCATTATAAATAATTGTTGGTGACAAACCTTGAATGTCACCACAACCCCTATACTTTTGGTGATTCCACCTTTAGTGACGTTCAATTTTTGATGACAGAGGCTCTTTTGACCATCACCAATGAGCTTATGGTGACATTTTTTTACCCTCACTAATGGCCTTTTTTGTTGTAGTGCAGGAGGCTCTAGCTCGCAGAACGCTCAAAAAGAAAATTGGCACAAACATTTTAAGGTGGGGATACAAAAATGCAAGTACTTTCAATGTCAACTTACATCATTTAATTTCAGACCCAAAATCATGACATGGACCCATATCGATCGAATTTATGGGTTCTACACCTCTGGCCTAAGATGGGCATCTTCACTAGGCTCCTTATTAGAAGGCACATCCTCACATGGGATAACCTTACCAAATGAGGCTTTGTTGGCCCCTCGTGTTGTTTCATGTGTCGATCCTCACAGGAATCGATTGACCATCTATTCGATTCTTGTCCCATTGACAATTAATTATGAGAAATAATATAATAGGGATTTACAAGTATGACAGAGAAGTGAACAACATCACTCAGACTTTAAAAATATGGAGATTGAGCCCCTTTCAAACACCCATTCTCAATAGAATTTTGTCCCTAATCCCCTTCTTCTTAGTTTGGGAAATCTGGAAGGAAAGGAATCGTCGAATTAAGCCCCCAAACATAATCATCAATCATCCAAAGCACACTCCAAAGGAGAAACATCACTGGTCTACTCCTCCGCTCAACTTCTTAAAGCTAAACTATGATGGTGCTTCCAAGGGTAACCCAAGACCCGCAGGCATCAGAGGGGCTTTTCGAAATCATAACGGTGAGGTCATTCGAGCTTACAAAGCTTTAATCGGTTGGGAAAGAAACAACATGGCTGAGCTAGAAGCACTCACACAAGGACCTCTCATAGCCTGATCGCACAATCTCCATCCCCTCTTAGCAGAGGGAGACTTGCATGTGACCACTCAAATTAACAATCACATGCTTAGAGGCTCTCTAGTGCACAAAATGCTCAAGTTGTTGGCGCCTGTACCACGGTGTTCAATAACTAGTAGCAATCATTGCAGAAGGGCGAGAAATTATTTTCATTCACACCAGAAGGAAGGCAAACAAATTAGCAAATTTGCTTGCCAATAAAGGGGTGGAAGACAATTTGGCCTTCACCCAGTTCACACAGAGCTCTCTCTCAACTGTGATCTAGTTTTCACAATGTCAAACTCTCATCTCTCAGGAGAAGCCTCCCAGGGAGTCCGCTAGCCATTAAAATGTATCCAAAAAAGAACAAGTCTCATGGGGACAACGTCGCTGGTCTACCCAATTTTGCAAAAACTTTGTTGGATGTAACATTTGTCAATATAATTTGAATGAATTACTTACAAAAATAAAACATATTAGGATTCTCAAAATACATGTAATATAAAAATATAGATAGTAGGATAACACGTATACAAATGTTTTAATACAAAATGAGATATGAGGTGATTACAATTGAGGGTCCCATATATATAGCTAGGTAGGTACCCTTTCAAGATTGGTCTTATCCATACATACACGCCTCTTCAATACTAATTATTAGTTAATTAATCACATATATATATATATATATATATTATATATATAATTCATAACATTTCCTTCCTCTTCAAAAAGATTTGCCCTCAAAGCTTATGGCTGGCAAGGCATATTATTTGTTTATATTCTTTGTATTCTATTTGCATCTTCTAGAATTATTTTCTTTGTCATCTTCGCTAATACAATATGATAGGATCCTTTGAGTGGCAAACAAAATTGTTGAACTAAGAAAGGAAATGACCATCCTAAATTATCTTCTGCGGAATCTTGCAATTACTAGATACTTCATGTGAATTGTTATTACAAGGTTGAATTGCACCGACATTAGTAGCATTTGGAAAATAAGTTTGTTGTTTTTGTTTTGAGAGATACTATTATGAAGACTGATTGAATTTTCTACTTTTGTGATTTAGATGTCGATAAGGAGTTCTTGTGGTTTGATTTTCCCTTATCTTGTGTGTGACAACTTGTTGATTTCCTTTAAGGACTGATATTGTTGAGTTGGTTACAAAATCTTTACTTCGAATTTTCATTGTATGAACTGCAACATGAGTGTATTTTTTTCTTCAATTAGATTGTCTTCTTCTTGAGTTGTGATATTCACTGGATCGATATTCATTACATTTTCTTCAGCTTTAATTTCTACATTTGAAGATTTCAACACTTCCTTCTCGATATGTTGTGGTACCTTATTTTTCCATGACTTGTTATCCTTATTAAGCTTCTTAATTTGCGTCAATAATTTTTAATATGGTCTTTAAGCAGAGAAACTTCATTTTTGTCAGTTGTGATTTTGTCAACTTCCTTTGAATCATATTTTCAATTTCTTTTTAATTTCTTGAAAAATTACTTTTGAGATATCTCGTATATCTTATGATGTTACTTAATCTAATATTAATGTAATGTCCTATAGCATTATTTTCTTCTTCTTGTAAGAAAATATTAGAAATATTTTCTTCGTATTTAAAATGAACGACCCTAATGACTCTATCCAGGGTGATCCTAGAATTATGTCACCTCGATCGTCCCATAGGAATTGGACATAGAATTACGATATAAATGTATAGTCCCCGATGTTTACTTGTAAATTGGTTATGTCATATTGTTTTGTGTTCCAAGGGTCTAATTTTTCAATTATGTTTAACTCAGGAATCACCATTTGGTTAGCAAATATATGGTTTATATAATTATTATCAACAGGTGAGATAGAAATAGTAACACCTTTTCCGACAAAAGACCCTTTAATTCTAAATAGCATTGAAGCATAGTTATATGAGGTTTCTAGAAATCTTCCTTTCTTTATTTCCAAATTAGACTCTATTTCTTTCTCTTCAATGATTGACTCAATTTTGCTTTTAAAAATAACTAAATTTTTATTTTATTTTATTTATTTTTAATATCAACTTCAAATATATATATATATTATTTTTATTTTATTTTTTTTATTTTTTTTATTTTTTTTTCACGAACACAAAAGACACTGTATTTTTTAAATTCAAGTTCAACACCATCTTTTTTTTTTTTTTCTCAGCAACAAAAAAACATTGTATTTATATTAATATAAACCAGTACATCTATCCATAAATCATATACATCTTGGCATCTCCTTCATATAGAAAACATATAAATCTGTGTATCTCCTCCATATAGTACTTGTCCACATAATATGTAGACATACAACTCTATCTCATCATCATATAATAGGAAATATTGAAAGGAAGAAAATCATTGTTCCTATATTTGTGAACACATATATACTTCATCAACGTTAACTATAATGAATCTAATAAGCAGTGGTGTACCCAAAATTAAAAAAAAAAAAACGAAAAATAAAACAGTCCATAATATTCATCATATACCTGAGACGAAAACATAAAATATATATCGTATTCAAAGATGAGAAAAGTCCCTAAATCCATATATTATATATATATATATATATATATAGATATAGTTATTTATTTATTTTAAAAATAACTTTTAAATACATATATTTTAAAAATAACTTTTATATAATCGCTTTGCCATTGGATTTAGGATGTCTTTATATATATAATCTTCTTTCCATGTTATGGTCAAAATATAATAACAACCTTTTTATTTATTAACTTTTTTAAATTCCCAAATAAAAATTCCGGATTAACTAGGGTACTTGTTGAATAATGAATATTTGTTTACTTACTCTAGAGGTGCCACTTCATCTATTTTAAAATAGCCTCCGTTTGATATGTGAAGGGTTGCAATATCTTACGATACCATACGATTTGGTCGATAGAGGCATCAATTCTTGTTGAATGCAAATACTTGTAACAATAACAAATGATTGTTCAAAATATGCTTAATCTGTACGACGTATCTTTAGAGACGGTGGCAATGAGAACTAACTATGAGGGTGGAGGCTTTGGTGGACAAGCCGTAGGAAATGGTTGGCCATGGGAGGTGGAAGTCCGCTATTTGCGGTGGGTATATCGGGTGGGTATATCTGTTATATATATATATATATCAACAATATATATATGTTATTCATAATAACAATTGGAGACTAATTGGTTTGGTTCGGGTTCAAGGAATGTATGAATTGAAGATCTGATTCTCTAAAGTTATATTTTTTCATAAAAAAAGACTTGAAAAAAAATTAATTTTGACAATTCGTTCCTCACCATGATCCAACTAATCATTGTTTCAAAAGAAGAAATTATTGGATAAATGAATGGTAAGCACATCTTATTCAAATTTGTTGTGCCCACCTGATCATCTCAAATCCAACAAACAATTGTCTGTGTATAGTGTGAAAGGTTATGTAATGGCCTTAGTCACGTGCATCCTATAATCAAACTACAATGTACTAACGCGTGTGATTAGATTATAAACTCCTTTCGACCATGTGTGACTAATATTTGAGCGAGCACACTACATACCATATTAGAAATATTGCCCAAATAATCCTTAGACAAATAAAATACCATGAACCCAACGTTGCAAAATAACTTAAAATAACTTAAGAAATTAATTCTTAGCACATAAATGATTAATTAAAGGGTCCCTAGGAAAGTATTTTTGCATCACCATTTCAAGCTATTGATATCTATTTTAAGAAACATTGGTATCAATGTCCACGTGTCAATGTTAATTTTCATATAATATTGTGTGATTGGTTATTAAACTAGCAATTGCACCAAATGTTGTAAAAGAAACGTCGTAAGACAGTAGTATGGAAACTAGTAGTATGGAAGAAAGAAGATGTGACCAAATTACTCTATAGGGAGATGGGAGATAGGGGCACCCTACCTACCCCTAAGTAAATTAGCAAGAAATGTTTCATTAATATAAGTAATAGTGTCCCACTTAACAAGAGATGAACCAATTTAAACAATAGCAACATCACCCTAATGTAAAAAATAAATATTTGGAATATACAGAAACTTCTAAAATATCTTAACAAACAATTTAAAACTTTAAGCCCATAAAGACCCATGAAGACCTCTTGACCATCCACATCCCTTTATTTTATTTTAATTGCACTTTGAGAATTGATTATTTGTAAGCACCAATTATTGATTTTATCATGAAGTTGTATGATAAGGATAAGTTATATCACTTCAATTGGAGGAACAAGGGGAAGTGAGAATATGCCTCTATGGTTAAAATAATGAGGAAAATGAAACATAAATGACCTAATAGGCGAGGGTTGTGTATATATATTTGTAATCAGTTTATTCACATATATGTTGCATAACCATACATGGCTGAAATGGAATGAGCAGCCAAAAAGATAAAATTCTAGCAAAAAAAAAAAAAGGGATCTGAATGGTAAATTTTTATGATAGGAATATGACATTATTCCCACTAGAATACAAATTAGTTCATAAATTCATGTATTTGTATTTATCCAATGCGGGTACAACAACCAAACAGGTTGTATAGGGTATAAAGAAAAATCAACATAACAAAGTTACAAACGATTACGAGACATGATAGTCTGTACAATGGAATAACACTTTATTAATGTGATGCTAGGACTTTCAAATGGTTGGATGTTCAATGGAAGCTATATACTTATAGGAATTTGTCAATATTTTTTAATTTCTTTTGATTTCTTGTTGTGATTGTCTAATTAAATATGTGAAGTATATTTCCAAAACTCAATTGTTATAAATTTCCAAACTCTTATTATTATTTTGAGTGGGTGATTAGTTTGATGTTTCTACTTGAGCAGTTAGTCTAAGTAATTGGTTCCCAATGGAGTATGAGAATTACTCCAACACCCCTCTTAAATGCAACCTTAGAATTGAATTTGGGCCAAGGCTCTGATACAATGTTGAGAATCTCCTTTGGACCAAAACCCACAAGCTTTAGTAAGCTTCCAAGCCCTTATCATCACCTTGAATAGGCAGTTAGTCCCATGTTCCTAGAGTAGTAGTTAATCCAACCTATTGATTCCCAATAAAGTGAGTGTGGTAATTACTCCAACAATTAAACCATAATAATTTTAGAAGTCCTTTGAGCAGATTTTCCAAACTTATATCCACGACAATCATTTTCAATGTCGAACTTTTCAAATCCAATGACTAAATTCATCATCCACATGCAAAAGTTATACCATGTTACAATTATATCATACATTAATATCTACACTTATATGAGTCATACTTTTTAGGTTGAGCATTTGATGAGTAAATAAATGTGAGAACATTAGTGTAGCATATGTAAAGCATCATGTGCGAATATGTGGAAATATTTCAATCACTGAAGGAAAAATTTATCTTTACAACCATCCATCTTGACACCCTTTGTAGTGGGGCAGATCACCAAAGCACAATGCTCCTCACCTTCTCTCCACCATTTTATGGATGTTTTGCTAAGACCTTATGTAAAGTATAGCAATATAACCGTAAAGGTGAAACCAACATCTAGGTCTGCAGAGAGTACATAATTGTAGCAGTGCCACCAAGCCTCTTGTGATATCTAAATATAAAATAATTGGAAATGGTACCAACAATGATCAGGATGTGTAATTGACTGCAGTGGCTAGAGGCATCATGGTTGTAGATGCCAACATAATTGGCATGTTGATCGAAGGAATCCACTCGATCTTTAGAAAGGCCTTGTGTGTCAATCACACAATAACTAGAACAATTGCCCCACCTAAGAAGAATCAATTTAATTGAGGATATATACTCCAAGCTTGCCAAACATCCTCTTGGGACCAACCAAACCCATATGACTAATGCATCAAAAAACAAATGAGTCACCAGGACATGTCCATGGGTTATTTGCAACCAAAAGATGTGTTTGGTATATATCTTTCACTGATCCTAACATCCACCATGCAACGCCCAGGTTGACTGTTCCAACCACTATTGTGCCTATAAACAACATTGCATTCACAGGATGTCAGTCAACACAACTAATGTGTGCAACTACTAACATGATCCAAACAACATTCAACAAATCTTAAGTAAATGTTAAATAGAAAATTGTAGTTTTCTCAAAATTGAATACCATGTTTTAACAAAGAATTCTAGTTTGCATCTATAGTATATATACATGATTGAAACTAAGAAGAATTCAAGTTCATATTAATTTAACACAAATCTCAATAGTGTGTTTAAACATTTATAAATTGTATGTAGAGCAAGCTTTGCTTCTCAAGTAGCTACATAGGCAGTGATCGACCAACCACCCCACCAACCCGGTCCTTCGCCCTTATCCCACTAGCAGTGAAGCAAAATGAGAAATGTGGCTTGTGGATCACTAAGAATTTCATACGAGGCTCTCTATCAGATTCTATCTCCCTATCTTACCATTCCTTGAGGTCTAGAAAGGACCCCTGACGGTTTCATTCCTCGAATGCTAGTTTACCAAAAAGAAGGATTTGAACCAAGTGAAAAGATTTCTATCATATGAATTGTTATTAGCCAACTTCTGTGTCCAAAGTTAAAGCTTAAAATTGGTTCTTTTTGCAACAAAAAATAAACTCCTAAAAAGATTAAACCTTTCTTCAATTGATGAGTAACAAAAAATTAGTTTTTTGGAGCAATCGGTTGCAAGAAGTGAAAGGAAAAATAAGATTCTATTTGATTTAACATTAACTATTCCTCATTTTCTAATCTACAGTTTTAGCTTTTCCACAATCAAATAACATTATTTGACATTGATTTCTTCTTTGACAAAGACAAAATGGTCATCCTCTGTCTAATGTGAAATGAAACTTAGACATGGGATATTTTATAGTTTCCGAAGGCAAGCTACAATACATTTTACGAGCTTGAAATTTAAAATAAATCATAAAAAATAAACATTTAAAATATGAAATAATATAAGATTGAAACACCAGGCAGACATAGGAAAACATATGAAAAATGAAATAGCATGGATATAGCTCCCTTTGAAGCTTGAACTTTGTAGCATGGTTCTGGTTTTTTATGTAACCAGAAGATAGGACAGGGCACCTGCATTCATAGGGCCAGTTGAACAACTACAAGGAGCACAAGAAACGATCTGTGAGGCATTCAAGTTTCGAAGGGAACCCTTTCCTTGATGCAAACTTCATGTGATCCCTATGAAGATATAAACACTAGGATACCAGGAAAGATATTCCCTTCACGAATCTCCTAGAAATGGATTACTTACAGCTAGATGCCCTAGATGCAATTGATTATTGAATAATCACATCTCTTGAAAACATTGCAAAAAATATTGCTAGTCAGAATGATGAAAATGCTAAAACCTTTGTTTATGGAAAATAAATAAATAGCTTTAAAGAAATAGTGACTTGTCATGGGACAAAATCTATTTAGAAAGCCTCTTATGTAATGGTTTTAAAATTGCCACATTTCACTAGTATTGGCCTGGACTACCTCATGATTCCCAATGTGTATGACATTGAATAAGGAATTGAACACAATACCTTTCATTATGAGGATAGTTTTCTTCACTGATTGGGCACACCCATCACAGTGCAAATGAACCCTGAGCACAATTGTTACCACAACTAGCTGCAAAAATAGAGTGGGTTCTTTTCAAAATTTCATTCATTAATAGTTTTATTCACTGATTGGGCACACCCATCACAGTGCAAATGAACCTTGAGCACAATTGTTACCACATCTGGCTGCAAAAACAGAGTAGGTTCTTTTAAAAATTTCGTCCATTGGCGCAACTTCAAGGACACAAATCATGCAAACCAACAAATATTCAATGTGCATATAATCCTGGCATGTATTTAACACACTTCTTGACCAACAAATATTTAACACACTTCTTGACCTTTCTAGCACAACCTTCACAATGCATGTCCACCTTTATCACAATTGTGAGAGGCCCATCTTCCTTCTTATGACCCCTGCCCTTCCTTCTTCCTTCTCTTCGATGTTTCCTTCTTCCATAGACCACCATTTGTTGTTCAAAATATTCTCAACATTTCTGAAGCAAAGTAATTCCTACAATCAAAATTGGCGTTGAACTTGAGCACTTAAACATGCTCGTTATAAATGGTTTTGCCAACAATTGGCTCTCATACATTCTTGTTAAACCTTAGAATGGAAGGATTTGGCCCAACAACGAGGTTGTTCCCATTCCCTAATAGGCAACCTTTTTTTCTTCACTAATTTGGCACATCCATCACAGTGCAAGTGAACCCTGAGCACAATTGTTACCACAACTAGCTCAAAAACAGAGTAGTTTTTTTGTTTTTTTGTTTTTTGTTTTGTTTTGTTTTTTTTTTTTTTTTTATTAATTCCAAATCGCAACATACAAATGATATATGTTGAAAAGTATACCTCCTTATCCTTCTTTTTGTCCTTATTCTTCTACGATATGATTTGTACTATTCTCATCTAGATCATTTTTCATGGATGTCTATGGATCATAACATACCATGCAATACAAATGAAAATGATTTGAGATGCAGAGCTTCTTCTCCAGATTAAAAATACAAAAGAAAATTCATATAAAATCCTAAAATCATACTCTCCAAAGCGATGTAACTAAATTCAGAGATCGATCCTATTCTAAAGACTTATTACAAATTTATTCTCTGATTTACTCAAGATAGGTGAGGGAGGTTATGGTGTTGTCTAAATGTGCACTTTGGAACATACCATAGTGTCTGTCAAGGTTCTTAGAAATGAAGCAACCCAAGGATTACATGAATTGCAATGGGAGGTATTAAATCTTCAAGACACTACCTATGGTTAATGCTTTTAAAATTTGAAACTTAGTAATGAATCTACATAAGATTTTTAAAAAATGGGTTATTTATTTTAACCTGAAATCTTCGGTTGGGCTTTTCTCTCTTCCTAAATTGGCCAAATTGAGATTTTGAGTCGATTTTTTCCAACATTTGGCTCTCATACATTCTTGTTAAACTTTAGAATGGAAGGATTTGCCCCAATAGCCAGGTCCACATCTAAACCAACAATACATCACACCATAAATTCCAAATCACAACATCGCACGACACTAAGCTTGAAAACCTTGTCATTATTGTATGTCATGCCTTCGAGCTCTGAGATGGGGCCATTGAAAGGGTTTTTGTCTTGTCTTTGGTCCACTGTGTGAGCTTGTTAGCAGGATCCAACTATCTCCTAAACCCTAGGAGAAGAGTTTTGCTTTGCAAAATGAAAACTCAAATGCCAAGGTCAAGCTCACCATTGTGGAGTAATAATTGAGGGAGTTATTCTGAGAAGGGAATGCCTTACGACATAAAAAGATATCGTGATTTGTTATAAAACAAGATAGTTGTGTTGTATTAAAATGCTCCCAACAATAAAATTGAACTTGAGGCGAATTAGTTTTCTAGTTAAAAAGAAAAAAAACATATTTTCCATTTTTGCAAATTGAACTTGAGGTGAATTTGTTCTCTGGTTAAAAAACAAACATCTCTTCCACTTTTGCTTAGGTGAGAGAAGTCTTCATTTCCTACAGCTCCGCACTTCCACATTTATGGGAATTATTGTGATGCTATCAATTTAAAATGGGTTTCACTGGGATCGAACCTTCGACCACCCCACCAACCAAATGGCTCTACAACGCACAACCAATAGAACCTATGTCACCAAAGGAACCAAGCAAACAAAATCTCTACCATTGTTGTTTATTGGGTTACGGTTCGAATGGGCCAACATATTAATGCATTACAATAAAAATAAACTTAACAAAATTCCCGGATTTTTCTCCACACTAACTTAAACTATTTAGAATTTATTTTCAAGGCTCCTCCATTGTGCAGGAGTGCGGATGTTCCACACTCCTGCAAAGTGAGATTAACCAATTTCTTTGTTTACCAGAAGAAGGCTTATCTAACTAAACACTTTAGCTTTGCATAATGCTCATTAGCTATGCACTTCTTCAATTTCTGAGAGACTACAGTCATTAACATGCGTGAATGGTCCATTGTTAGTTGGTGCTTAATAATTTTGCTAAAAATTGCGTATTATATAGCTCTAATGTTTTCCTTACATATACTTCATGCTTAACTACAATGTAAAATAAAGGAGCAAGCCATGGCAAGCTAAGACAAGCTTCCTAGGTAACTAAGTGCTTATACATTACTATTGGATACCTTCAATGAGAAAAAATTGTAAGCCAAATCAACTTTGAATTTTCCAATGGAGGTGCTACAGTGGGGGAATTGCTCTACCCCTCTCTAATATTAGTGTTTGGCTTTAAAGATGAAACTCATCTCCATACCACGTTAAATTTTGTGCGAACTAAATCAATACCCTAGCTTCGAATAATGTGTTAGCCCCGATGTAAAATGCAATTGAAGGCAACTGTGCAATCTAGTTGTGCCTACCTTGTTATGCCATTGAAGGCGACCTATAATAAATGAATTCGAAGAAATCATGGAGAGAAACAATATGGATGTTGTTGTTGTTTGATGGTCCTCAAGTGATCATTGTGTCATGTTTTAAATTATTAAAACAAAAAGCATCATTGTACTGTGAGCTTTAAGGAGCACTTTGCAAGTTTGGCATCAAATGTATGCCATATGCCTTTACATGTGTTTTAATAATATATTGATACTAACGATACGAGAATGGAGAAGCATGCCTACACCTATAAAGCTCATCATCCTTAGGTTATTTTTATTGAAATCGAGCCTCTGTGCATTCAAATTTTTAAACTAGTACAATACTTCTCTATAAAGGACAATAACATCTCTAGAATCTTAGTCGATGCTAAGAAGTTCCATGTCAATGAATTCACTTGCTTTTACATGTAGCGACATGGAAAATATGCACATCTTAAAACTCGTTTCAACATGATTAAGTATAAACTGTTAAAGTAAGCTACAACTTTCGTGACCTATGCTGAAAATTCGCCCAAGAATATTATAATTCTGTTTTGTTGTTTCTAGTACTACCCGAGTGAAAAATAAATCCAAGATCCATCAAATATAATGGATTCTCAATTGGATGAGGTTTCCTTGTTGATTGGAAATCGTGTTCCGCTTGTGAACATGGTCAGTTGGTGCATGGGGATGGTTATGCTTGTAATTAAAATGATTTATGGGTTTTTAAATTACAAAATTTAGGATATCAATGGTGAAATATTTAAATTTCTCTTTACGAAATGTGGTGATGAATTCCAAGTTTGCTCTCTGCAATTGTTTAGCTTCGTTATTTATGTAAAAGACTTACAACTGTCTCAATTCTAATATCATTGGGTAGAGTAGAAACATAATAGTGTGAGTGTTATATCTTTGTGCAGAGCAGTGACATAATAGTGTGAGTGTCAGTGTTAGAAACACTAAATGACCACTCACAAAATTAGTTTTGTTTTTTTGTTTTTTTTTTTTCATTTTAAAATTATTGGTCACATGCACATATACCAAAAATAAAATTCCCTCTACTAGGGGAATTATGTCCCATCGCACATTGTTACGCTAATAAAAAATTAAAAAAATTATTTCCAGAAAAGTAGAAAATTATTTTTGAATTTATGAGAAAATATAAATACCAAGCATTTTTAAGAAACTTTGGTTAAAATTGAAAAAAGACAACAAAGTAATGCAAAGTCAACATAGTTTGACCATTAAGGGAATGTTATAGTCCCTCCGGAGGTAGAGACTAATAAACATATTAAATTTTAATAATGATAAATTACATAAATATACTAAATTTTCTCATGTTTTCATTCTATATTTCTTTTTAAAGAGTTATAGAATTTTTCTGGTGTCTTAATGTATATTTCTTTTTAAAGAGTGATAAACTTTTTCCTAACCAAAATAGATAATTATGATTTTGTATTATTTTGATTATTTATTTACAATTTTGTTAAATTTATGAAAATTTCAATATTTTTGATGATTTTGAAAGTGAATATATTAGGAGCATGGTGTGGTTAGGAGTGATACAACTTAAGTAGGCCTAATGGTTAGGAGCACACGTTTCCTCCTAAGAAGTCACAGGTTCAAAACCAGAAGGGGTAGAGTATGTACGCCTTTGTAGACTTGGCAGTCAAATCGCTCCATGGAGGTGGATCCCTTGCCCCACGGTTAAGAGTGTCCCATAAAACAAGGGGGTCTCATACACTAATTTGGTGTATGGTTTGGATTAGATCTTAAAATTGGATAATAATAATTATTTTCTTTGGGCCCAAAGTATGACCTAAAACTGCTTCTACCTGGTTAAGAGCTCCTCTTCCTCGTACGCAAGGAAACATGTTAACAACCCAACACCTAGAGGCATCTGGCAGGAGCTAAAGCATGCTCCCTTATGGAGCGTACTTAAAGAAACAAGTTAATGGCCCAAGGCCTAGAGACATATAGCAGGAGTGAAAGCATGCCCCCTTGCGGATTGTACTTAAAGAAACAGGTTAATGGCCCAAGGCCTAGAGACATATGGTAGGAGTGAAAGTATGCCCCCTTATAGACTACCAACACCAGCGGGTAATTCCAAGTGGCGTGGTTTTCCTTGAATAACAGTGATGAGTCAGTGAAATTGGATAGAACAATTATTTTCTTTGGGCCTAGAGTATGACCTAAAATTGCTTCTACTTGGTTAAGAGCTCGTCTTCCTCATACACAAGGAAACCCGTTAACAACCCAACACCTAGAGGCATCTGGTGGGAGTGAAAGCATGCCCCCTTATGGACCGTACTTAAAGAAACGAGTTAATGGCCCAAGGCCTAGAGACATATGGCGGTAGTGAAAGCATGCCCCCTTACGAATCTTACTTAAAGAAACGGGTTAGTGGCCCAAGGCCTAGAGACATATGGCATGAGTGAAAATATGCCCCCTTATAGACCACCAACATGAGCTGATAATTCTAGGTGGTGTGGTTTTCCTTAAATAACAATGACACATCAATTTGCATTCAAGGATAATAATGATGGTTGCCCCACTTTGTTTTGACAACTAAATTATGATAAATTTTCCCACACTTTTAAAAAATGTATTATTTAAATCCTAATCACTTTAAATTAAATCTTATTCAATTTAAATTGATAAAAATGATCTATTAAAATTACCCCATCGAAAGTCCTCACATTGATCACAAATATACTAGAATTGGAGATGACCAAAGTACTTGCATATAAGATCTCCCACATGGGTAAGCATCAAAGGCATAAGTACTTTATCAATTAGAAACACACACTCAAAGAGGATAATCGTTGAGAAATGAAAGAGATGTTAAGCGAAGAAAATATGTATTTTACCAATGAATAGATCATTTGATATTTCATTATGTATAAATCAGGTTACATTAAATGTATAAATAAAATATATAAATCTAATAGAGTAATTTTTTTTAATTAATAAATGTATAAATAAAATATACAAATTCAAAAGAGTAAAATTGTATTTCATTTTATATAAATCAGGTTACATGAAATGTATAAATAAAATATATAAATACCATGACCTTGGAGTTTACGCATTCAAGATTCACAGAACTAACCAGCTCCTTACCTTTCAAATTATTTAAAGGGGGCATTACAGGCAACAAATTATTTACTATACTATGACGTTGGAGGTTGGACATTCAAGATTAACAGAATTGGTCAACTTATTGCCTTCCCAAATTAACTAAATTTTCAAACACTCTGTTATCAACGACCATCTATGGTGGACCCCACCCATCTACTCCCAACGTGACATGTGAGGCATAACATTATTGTCAACCAGATATTCTTCTTTCATATTCAAATCACTCATGCAACTCACTAGACATGCGTTGATTTATTTAATTGTTTAATTAAATTTTTAATTTTATTTTTTGGTAAGCACGACAGGGTCTTCGTATTCATTTTCTTTCAAAAGAAAAAGAAAAAAATAGCAAGTTACAATCAGAAATCAAATGTTTAGGTGGCCTCAACCTGTTTAGAGGGAAACCAGGTCAGTTAGCCACCTAACTGTATGATATGTCATCCAAAAACAAAATAGTATAACTTTTTCAAACAATGTTAGATATGTCTGAGTGTCCTTATACTTCCTATACTCTAAATAACTTAAAACATATAGTTAAGTTTATAGTTGTTGCATATATCAAAAGACAAAATAGAGATGAAATCATCATGCTACTAATTTTCAAATGAATCCACAGGAATTGGATGCTTCACACTAGAGCTTGGAAGCTCAGTCTGTGGGATACAGGGGATGTGTTGTTCAATGCGACTAAGGCAGTCATTTTGTTTTTGAAGCTGAAACTAAATATGTTGAAGATCCTTGCTAAAATCTGGTAGTCCTTGAGTAGTCAAGGGTAAGCCCAAAGGGATGTGCACTAACGTTTTGGCTAGTAGATTTTTCATCAACCAATACAAATGGATAGTTTTCTTGTACTAAGAGGACCGACCATGAGAATGATTAGGATCAGGTGCCAAGGCTTGCTAGTCTCCCAAGTCAATTTCCATATCAACAACTTACTGATTTAATTTGGCTTCCCACCTCGCTATGAGCTGACACACATGATATGAGTTTCCATCGTGGTAAGCATTGGTGACATCTCTTATGATGTGAGAGGTTGATTTCTGACCTCTGCTTCTTCTTAAAGGAGTATTGGCTTTGCTGCCCTCACGGGTCTGCCTCTGTTGCTTGTCACGGCCGCGAGGACCCCAAGCTTGTTGGCCCTTCATTGATGCAACATGATCCATGAAACAGTGAAAACTTAAGCCTTTAACATCATCTGTTACAGACCATAGTGACAGAACCAAAGTTAACCAACAAACATGAACTTTGCACTTCCAATAACTGCACTGGACAAGAGAACCTGTCAAGTTATCAAGGCATGAGGGCAAAAAGCAGTAAGTTAACTGACAACTTACCCTACAACGAGAAAGGAAACGGGATTGGAGCAAATCCTAGAGTCCTAAACCATACCACCAACCCTGCCATGAGCAACTTTGGGCGAGGATTTGAAATGAACAACAAACAATCCTTAACCATATAAACGCGGAACAATGAAAAAATACAACCAAAGAAATACCAATGACATCATGCTAGTGACACGAACAAAGAGAAAACAAAGAATGGCTTAGCTTCCCCTCCCAGAGAATTCCCATGTGTGAAACCAAAATACCATAGTAAACAGAGACATGAGTACATAATACAGATAAACCCTCATAGAAATCATCAATTGTCATCCAAAAACCCCAGTGAGGCTTCCTTCGAACTTTCAACTCTAGAACATAGGCATTCCTCTAAGAAACAAGCATAATTATGTAGCTAGCCATGGATGTGAGGCAACAAAAACTGAAACTAAGAACATACCCAAAGAGAGTGATCAGAGCAGACTGAAAGTCGACAATCACCCGGTGGAAGATTGTGATGAGCACCACCTCAGAGCCGCAGCTTGTTGCGATCCAAACTGGATCCAAATTTCCTTTCCAGGTAGAAGAATTACTTACCACAACAATGAAAAAGCTAAAGAACCCTGACGTTAAACTCTCCTTGCTACCTTCCTTAATCACATTGAATGATTGCATGTGTGAGGCCACCACTCTGTGTGCCTTATGCATGTGGAGGGTGGTAGATTGTCGCCCATAGACCTTAATCATTGTAGTATGACATTTACGGATCCTGAAACTTCCAACTCATGCCCCAATTGGGGATTATTTTTAATTTTTTTATTTGATATGAGTATTAGATTTTCCTCTCATAAATTTTTTATTAATTTTATTAATAATAACAAATTAAATTGAAGCAATATTTTTTTTTTCAATTATGTGGAGATTTAAATGTTTATATTTATTTATTTGACACTAGAAAATTTATGATAATTTAGTTTTCAAACTAGTAGTTGGGACAAACTCACTCCTATCTCCTATCTGCAAATGCAGGTTGACTCATCAGTAATACACTATTATTCAATGAAAACTAGGTCACCTCCAATTATTATTTGGTGGTCTTTAAGGGGGCAAACTTTCACTCCCCTTAGATGCCTCTGGGTCTTGGGCCATTAACCTATTTCCCTTCCAAGGAGGATGAGGAAACGGTTTTAGGGCATACTCTAGAGCCAATCTTTATACTTACTTTTGGAAATTATAACATATTGTTATTATTATTTTATTTTTTTAATTGTGTCGACATTTAAACGTTTACATACATTTAAAAAGGACACTACAATATCTCCTACTCTACTCTACCTCTTCTAGATTTGAATCTATGACCTTTTACGAGGCACATATTGTTTCAAGAAAAAAAATTCATGTACAATCACAATTCAAAAATGGTGTTGTCTTTAAGTGGGACTTTTTGAAAAAAAATATGGGTTATTTTCCGATCTATTTTGTCTTTAATATGGTAGAGATTCATTGATATCACAAGTGTGATGGGTGAAATCTGCATAATCGAAGTCCCTCGGGCTTTTTGAGGGTTCTCAATCCATATATGCACTCAAAAAAGCAGTTTAAACAACACAAATCAAGATTTCACCATATAATTGTTTTTGAATTTTGGCCAGATACTTGCGAGAAACTCCAAAAAGTATCACCTAAATACAATTCCATTCAAAAATATTTGGTTGACCGGTTTCAAACCACCTAATATGATTCATCATCATAACTAAATTGACTAAGAACTAAGATGACTAAGATGGAGAAACATATTTTTAACCATTAAACCTACTTAAGCTATATAATAAGAAATTGAATTTTAAATTTTCATATAAAAAATTTAATTTAATCATATATTATTATTATATATTATATATGAATAAATTATATTGCGTTTGGGGTTAGCCAAATCACTTTAAATTTTTATTTCTAATTAAATTATCTATTTTTATCTAATTTGGAGTATTCTAAAGATTGATTAATAGTAATCACAATACAATACTCCAATACTTTATTCATCAAACATTTATTATTGTGCCACCAACTGCTACAATATAGTTTGTGTTTGAGAATATTGGCATTAAGCTTGGTATTTTGAATTTGTTTCGTTCGTCAAGTCAAAATGGGTTAAGTAACCAGTTTGGCATTTCTTTTTTTTGTTTGTCAAGTTTTTTGTGGCTCTATGACCCATGAGTATAGCCCTTAGGGGAATGGATTTTTTAGCATGTCTCCTCTACCTAGCACAGGGCACAACCATCCCCGTGAGGTTTGATCTTGGGTTGCTTTGCTGAGGAGGTCAATCTTCATTCGTTGTGCTAGCGAGACTTGACAACCAGTGTGGTATTTCAAATGTGTTCTACTTGTTAATTTCAAATGTGTTCTACTTGATAATTCAAAATTTCATTACCGTGATTTTTTTGCATGCTTATTACTTTACAATTTTACATATTCACTAGTGTCAATATTTTTTTTTGGGTTAGGTGCAAGTTACAGGCAACAATCTCTCATATTTAACTTAACATACTTATGGTTAAGTGAAAGATGTTTGTTTCACATAGGGATTCACCGCAACTTTATGATCTTAGAAATTTACCAAGTCCTAGCCCTGTAGCAACACTAAGAAACTCAAGTGGGAATAGAACATCAGGAGCAAATTAAATATAGTGTAAGATAAGTGAATGAGAAATCCAAATCTATAAGCAAAAGAACTTTATCATTAATATTGAAAAGATTTACCTTGGTTTCTTGGTTGCAATTAATAGGAAATCTTGAGAACAAAAGTTATAAAGAAGATAGCAAATCATCCCCACATAATGACTCCTTATTATAACAAGATACGATGCTTATTTTGATTGAGGATTGATTGAACACCCACCTCCACATTAACACATGGGAGATCTGTTTCTTCAAAAGTTTAACCCTTCTCTGTATGTAGAGATGTGGATCTAACTCAAGAGTTAAAAAGAAGAAGACGCATTAAGAAAAGCATCTCAAAAAACAATGTCAAAGATAATATGTCATCCCCTTAGAATGACTCCTTATCATAACAAATACAATGCTTAGCTTGATTGAGGATTGATTGGCCATCTACCTCCATATTAACATATGGGATATTTTGCTTCTTTCAAAGTTTAATCATCCTCTGCATGTAAATATGTGGATCTAACTCAATCGCCATGAAAAGTTCATTAAGAAGAAGCATCTCAAAAAATAATGTCAAAAGATAATAGCCCATCCCACAGAATGACTCCTTATCATGACCAGATACCATGCTTCGCTTGATTGACGATTGATTGGACACCTACCTCCATATTAACACATGGGAGATCTTGCTTCTTTCAAAGTTTATCCCTCATCTACTTGTAAAGATGTGGATCTAACTCAAACCCATTCAAATTCCATTAAGAAGAAACATCTCAGAAAACAACGTGAAAACTATTTCTTGTCTTGCTATGTTCATAGTAAATCAAGTGCATTAAACTCAATTGATGACAGGCCTCCACCTTTCAACAAAGGGGGTTTTTGGACAGATTCCTCAAATACTACCATAAATTCATTTCATGTTCCTCACTCTCTTTGTTGTTGATTAGTTCCTTCTCTTCTCTTAAATCATAGGAATGATAGTGTGGAGTTGTGGGCATCTAAGCTCTGAGAGTTGAGATTCAAGAAAAGGAACGAAGAAATGGTTTACTTGGTTATGGAAGTTTACTTGATTGAAATTCCTTGTTCACAACGACCATTAAGACGGTTAATTTAAATGTTTGCAAGGAACTGAAATCACCTTTGATGGAGCATGTGCCTTACAAAGTGTTAATTCGCAAAGTCATTAAGCAGGTGACGTTTTTCTCTTTTCTACCCGAGAGAGATAGTCGCAGAGGCCTTTGATAATTAGAACAGGACGTGGAGATCAAGCTTCAAGGGCATTGAGAAAGTGGGCATTGAGTTCGAAGGGAAACGTTGATTACCGCTTACAAGATGTTGCAAAATCCGGATAATGTTGTTTGTGATGCCTATGCCAATATTTGCGAGCTTCTCCCCATCATTGAATTAATGCCTGTTATGAAACCATGTCGCAAAAAGATAGAAAAGATAGATCAATGCCTTAGAATTCAGTCTCTTCGAGGGGGAAAGCTCCTTTACATTACACAAATGAACAATTCTTGGATGGTACAAATGACTAAACCTCCCTTCTATGTATAGGAGTCTAAGGGGTCACAATATAATCAAGCCGACATAACAGTAATAACATAAGGGCACAACAATAACAATATTGGGTTTCTATGGGGCACACTAATAACAATATGGGGACAATAGGGGCACAATAATAACAATAAGGGCTACAATGACAATAGTAATGGGGGAATCACTAGTATTAGAGGGACGTAACATGCTCCTCTCCTTTCGAAAAATGTTTTCCTCAACGCTTGTGTAGTTTTGGATGCTTTTGTATAAAATTCTCATCCTCCCATGTGGAATCTTCAACGGATAAGTTCTTCCACTTGATGAGATACTCTAAAATTGATCGATTCCGTCACTATCAAGTTCTTTTTCCTGTCACTGCTTCCAGTTCCAATATGATTTTTACTTTCTCATCAAGTTCTATAAATATTGTTTGAACTGGGAGCTTGTCACCTATAACCTTCTTTAAACATTTAACATGGAAAACTCGGTGCACTCGGGAAGCTGCAGGAAGCGCCAATTTGTATGCCATAGAACCAATATTTTGCAACTCCTTGTACGAACCATAATACTTTGGTGATAACTTATTATCCTTCTTTGCTTGCTTGAGGGACATTTGTTTATATGGTTGTAGCCGTAGGAATACCCAGTCACCTACATAAAAACTTCTTTCGCTATAATGTTGATCTGCCTATTGCTTCATTCTATTCTACGCCAACGTGAGGTTATCCTTTAAGAGTTGGAGAACTTGTTGTTGATGCTCAATGTGATGTTCCACTGCTTGAACCTTAGAATTTTCTCTTAAATATGATGTGATGGATGGTGGATGATATCCATAAAGTGCCATAAATGGAGTCATTTTTTGCTGTATGGAAGGAAGTGTTATACCACCATTCAGCCAGAGGCAACCATTTGACCCATTGTGTCTGTTTATCAGATACAAAGCAATGAAGATATCCTTCCAAACATTTGTTTACTATCTCAGTTTTCCCATCAGATTGAGGATGATAAGATGAGCTATGAGCTAACAAAGTACTGAGACATGAAAATAATTTTGTCCAAAAATTTCCAATGAAAAATGGGATCTTTGTCGCTTACAATAATCTTTGGGTTTCCATGTAGCTTTTGAATTGTTTCCATAAATGCAGTAGAAACTATACCGGCTTTAAATGGATGTGATAATGCACAAAAGTGTGCATACTTGGTAAGTTTGTCAACTACCACCATGATGACACTCTTTCCTTCGGACTTGGGTAAACCTGTGATAAAATCCATTGAGACCTCCTCCCCATGTTGGCTTGGAATGGATAAAGGTTGTAATAGACCTGGGGTCTTAATTGTTTCAACTTTATTTTGTTGGAAAACCAAACATTCTGCCACAAACTTTTGAATATCCGGTTTAAGGCCATCCCAAAAAAAAGTCCTTCTTAATCCTGTGGTAAGTTTTTAAAAATCCTGAGTGCCCTCCTAAGGGAGAAGTGTTCAATTCCATAAGAATCTTTTGTTTGCTTTGGGAATTCTTACATAGGTATAAGCGATCTTTGTACCATAATGAATCATTTTACCAGATAAATGTATCAGATGTACTGGGATCTTGTTGTATCTTTTGAATGAGTGCCCACACTTCTTCGTCATTCTTCCATTCGTCCCTTGCTTCGTTTATCCAATCTAGTTGGATAATTGAAATGAGACACAACAATGCTTCCACATCCTCATACTTTCTTGAGAGTGCATTTGCCACAACATTTTTCTTCCCTTTTTTGTAGATGATTTCAAAGTCATAACTCAACATCTTTGTGACCCATTTTTGCTACTCTTCAGAGGATAATCTTTGTTCTAAAAAGTATTTAAGGCTATCATGATCCATTTTTACCTTGAAGTGTCTTCCCATTAGGTAGGTCGCCATTTCTTAAGTGCATGTTGTATTGCCAACATTTCCTGAAGCATCAAATTCCATAATAAAGGTTTTTGTGAAGTCCAACGTAGCTAAGACTGATTCTTGGCACATTGCTTCTTTAAGATGTTCAAAGGCCTTTGTTGCTTCTGGTGTCCATGAAAATGCATCTTTCTTCAATAATGTTGTAAGAGGTGCTGCTATTCTCCCATATTTCTTAACAAACTTGCGGCAATACCCTGTCAACCGAGAAATCCTCGTAGATGCTTTATGGATGTGGGGATTTTCCATTCCTTAATGACTTTAATTTTGCTAGGGTCTACCTTAACACCTTCATGAGATACAATATGACCTCGATATTCCACCTCTTGTATTCCAAAGAAACATTTGGAGCTTTTTGCATATAATCCTCCAATAGTTTGAGCACCCTGTCAACATGTTGAACATGATCCTTCCAAGACTTGCTGTAGATTAGTATATCATCAACAAATACTAACACAAATTTTCTAAGGAAGGGTTTGAAAATGGAATTCATCAAACCTTGAAATGTAGAAGGTGCATTGGTAAGGCCAAAAGGCATGAACAAAAATTCATAATGACCCTCATGAGTTCTAAGTGTTGTTTTCGGAATGTCTTCGGTCTTCATTCTGATTTGATGATATCCTGAACGAAGATCCAACTTGGTGAAGTAAATTGATGCATGAAATTCATCCAATAATTCATCAATGACAAGGATGGTAAATTTATCTTTAATAATGAGCTTGATGAGCTTCCTATAATCCGAGCGCATGTGCCATGATCCATCCTTCTTGTGCACCAATACTACTGGAGCAGAGAAAGAACTTTGACTAGGTTGAATTATACCAGCCTCTAGCATTTTTGCAACCATACATTCAATTTCACTCTTTCGGGCATAGGGATATTTGTACGGCCTGATATTTGGAGGAGCACTTCCTAGAATCAAATGAATAGCATGATCATGGTCACGAATAGGTGGGAGGCCTTTTGGAGTCTCAAATACCTTGGAATGATTGTCCAAGACTTTTTGGAGATTTGGAGAAATAGATGATTTCAATGTGGGAACC
>APFE031622361.1:3293-16990 GCA_000404065.3 Pinus taeda
ATTCAGGTGTTATTTAATCATTTGATTGTTAGTGTATGTAGGTTTCGAAGTGAAGGAGGAGCTCATCTGGATCGATGAGGCTGGACTACTACAACAGCGTTGGACTACAGGTAGGATCTAAACACTTGGTTTCTTGTATGATAATGCATGTTTAGAGAAGGATTGCTCTTAATTGTCTTGTTTGTCACTAGAAAGTCTTAGGCTTCTAGGGAGGTTGGTTTTGTCCGCAAGATTAACTCTTTCCGCATGACAAACATGATACAGTAGAGGTCTCCTATTTGATCCAACAGGCTGCAAATGGCAACCACTTTTCTTTCTCGTTTTTTGGAACCTTCTCTAATTTTTACTTAATTCTTCACTTCTAAAGATGAAATGCACAAGAGCATATCAATTCCATTACCTCCAATCATTAAAAATCGAAAGAGGAGGTGAAGATGTTGATTACAAAGGTTTAAGTGGTATTTTTCTCGTTGCAAAAATGACAATCAAATTAGACCATGTTGGGTGCAATAGTTATGTCAGCAACAAAGTTTAGACTTGATTCAATTTGTGTGTAATGCTTGGGGGGTTGATGGTCTTCGATTTTTTCACAATTTTTCTCTATAGATATATTGTAATGGTTGTGCTCTGAGGCACGATAAAAATTTCAAGCCTCTAATTTGGTCACGAGGGGGCATTGGAGCAAAAATATTTTTTTAGATGTGTAAATGTTTTTTGTTTATGGGAGAATATTCGATCTCTGAGATTATAGATTGATTTCGACCACAATCGATTTTATGTTGGTGTAGATCACCCACCTGTTTTTCTGATAGATCTCTTCACATGGGCTTTTTGCTTTTTATCCTTGAAGTGATTTCTTATTTGCATATTTCTTGGCATTTGAGATGTATTATTCTAACCTTTTCAGGTTTTCTAGACTAGCCGACAGTTCCTAGATTTCATTCCCTTTATTTTGCGGTTGAATGGTAAAATGCAACTTTACTGTAATTTTTTTCAAATTACTTAAAGGTTGGTGGATTTATTAAAGAGCAATGGAATTTTCCACCTATCCTGACAATTGACTACTATCCTTCGGACATGGTGATGCCTCTAGATTGGATTCAAATGGATTGTCTATGATATTTATCCCGGATTCACTTATTGGAGACGAATGGGTCTTAAATGTGAAATTTCCTTAATTGCAACTATTAGAAATTATTCTTCTACCTTATGCAGATTTTTTGTCTTCATAAATTAATCACGACAAAAAATGAATAGAATCACAACTGCAATTTTCACAAATAATAATAGTCCCTAGAAAAAACCATTTGTAGGGAAAACCATCAAGCGAAGATAGGTTCTTAATTGTGGAAAGAAATGCATCAATTCACCAAGCTCATCAATTTCTCAAATAAGAAAAAAACCTATTTCAATTTTCATGGCAGAATCTTTAGCAGCAGAAAATAGTTTTAGAAAATCACAATGGCCCCAATTTTCCATCTTGAATTGAACCTCAAAATCTTCCATAGGTACATCCAAGGGAGAAAAATCTCGTAAATTTACTGCCTTGCCATTATCCAAATCATCAAGAACAAAGTCCCAAAATGCTGAAGTCTCTTGGCCATCGTTGGTGCATTCCACTTTCAAACTTTAGGATGAGAACATTGAATGTTCAAAAGGAAATGTGAATTCTTCTACAATGTACTTGGTAGTGGTAGCTTGATCTGTTGTGGTGATAGAGATGAAGCTAGCAGGAATCCTTTTGTAGTGTATTAGGCGTTGGCAGCTTGAATTTGTTGTGGTGATCAAGATGAAATGTAGGGAATTTACGACAGGGAGTGGCGAAGCTGAACTTGGCTTTTGATCCTCTCAGACAATACACAAAAAATTCATAGGTGCGAACATCCTTTTCAGGGGGTGTGAAATTTCAAATGTTGTTGCAATTATTAGTTATTATTCTCCTATCAATTGATTATTTGTAAACTACAAATTACTTGCGGAAAATACTAAATAAAACACAACCACAACTTCACTGGAAAATAAATAACCACAAGAACTGAGAAAAATTATGCGCACACACACAAATAATGACACCAATATTTTTGAACAATAGTCCCTGGAAAAACTCCAATAACTACAAGGAAAATACCTTCTAGCGGGGGGTTTTGCAGAAGCCCCTATAAAAATAGTCCAAAAAAACATTTGTAGCTGAGGTCACTAGCAGAGGTGGGTGAGCAAATGTTTTAGAAAATGTTTTTTGGATGATGCATCTACAATAAGAAAACACACTAGTGCTCCATTATCCATACAAGCATCGACATCGCATAGAACATGGTGCACCATGGAAAAATTATTTTTATAAAATAAAAAAACACGGTGCGCTAAATAACACAATCCACCGATGCTTGAAAAATTGATAACACTGGAAAAATGTTACTTTTAGAATTGTCGGTGTTATATACACCCACAGTGCCGGTGCCATTCATGTAGTAAAACGCCTCGATGCATACCAAGGAGCAATGCTATAGTTTTCAAATTTCTAAAAAATGCGGTGCTATTTTACAACGATACATCGGTGTGGTGAATGTACTAAAACACCCAGGGGAGTCTTCTAAAGAGCACAACTAGCCGATTTTTATTTTTTTTAAAGAGTGATGCTATAGTCAAACAAAGCACTGATGTGTTACTTGTATTAGAACACCCTGGGACGTCTTAAGAAAAGCACCACTATAGATTTTTTAATTAAAAAGAAAACACGGTGCTCTTGGATACCTTCCGCATCGGTGCGGTCATAGTAACACACCAAAGGAGGGCTAAATAAAAAAAAAAAACCTCTTGGACGTAAATTTCACTTTTACCATCTACACTGTTGGAGAACTTTGAAGCATTGATACTACTCTTGCCTCATGCAAGTGCCCTAACGTCGGTGCTTCTCTTGGTTACCATCCTTCCGTACCATGCTCACTGCCTGGCTTTCCATTTTTTTCAAACTGTGGTAAAATTTGATTTTCTCCATTATTTGTCAACAATTCCTCCCCGATGACCAAATGTTCAGGTAATGTTTGTTTCTGTCTAATTTAATTTTTTAACAGATTAGAATTGCAAATTAGCTTAAAATTTCCATTGTTTTTGGAAGAAGAAAAAATTCCCTACACGATGCGCTCAATATGTTTGGCTTGCACTAATAGTGGTGCACCCTATAAATTTACAAGGTGCATTGTAGTTCAGTGCATGATGTAACACACCACTATTGTTGTGGTGTGTCTCATAAATGAAAACGCATTGGAAAAGGTAAAAATTGTACACCATTGCATTATGCCAGGTGCATTTATATTTACCAAGCACACCGCAAAAATAATATTTAAAAATATATCTATAGGTCAGTTCGTTCGATAACCTGAATTTTCTGTACCGATATGAAAAGGTTATATGTGCACACCAATGCATAAGTGTGAAGCACTGCAATGAAAATTTAAATTTGTGAATCAACAGCAGTGCGTCATACGTATATGTGCACCGTTGCCGGTGCGTTTGTGTTTGACAGCACATTGGATCTAGTGCATGAATGTGTTTTGGGCACACCGATGATTCTTTTTTTTTAAATGAAAGTTATGTTTTTCCTTATTTATAAATACATTTTTCATTTAATAAAAAAAATGTATTTTATGTATGAGGTTGATGTATTTTATATGTCAAACATGTAGCAGAGACGTCAACAGAGGGAGCAGGAGCAAATGGAGGACCCATACAATATGGTCCAACTATGGGAGGTCAGAGAGAGGGAGAACACGTAATTGTTGTCCTACAATACACACTCCAGGTGGCTTACCTAGATCTCAGAGGACCCTGCTACAAACTACCATGGATTTCAGAAATGGAACTGTGAAAAGTTTATACTTTGTTAAATGTTGTCGGTTCAAATGGTAAAATAAGAGTGAAATGAGAAGACAGTGGTACAGATTAAATACATCATATTAGGAGTTTCATGGGTCTTATCAGTCACACAACAAACACCGTGAAAACTTGCAAGTGTGCCTTTCACGCCACTATTGTATCGTATAGTTGATGCCCCTCAAACTGGCGGTGTGATGTATATGGCTTAGGCTCATGACTTTCCATGACATGATGTATATGGCTTGGACTCATGACCTTCAATGATCATTCTGGGTAGAATATATTTTAATAATATATCACACGCAATACCTTATTATGTAGCCTTATCACTTATTATTACTGAACTTTTGTATATAATATATTCTTGTTATAATTGTGGTAATACTTATCATATTGATTAGATACTCCTCATACTAATTGAAATATAATAAAAAAAAATCAAAACCTAAAAAAATGTATTACACTTTTTCTTAATATTCAAATCAATTTAAATTTAATTTTCAACTTGGAATCCTGGAATAATATTATTGTGACACCGTCAACATCCTCCAAATTTAAAAAACTGTGGAATATTATTGTCAGGCCATAAGGGCTTCCTCCCATCGTCTTCTAATACACACCAGGAAGCTGACAATATTACGTTTGTTGTATCAAATATTTGATTGCAGTTATTTGACTTGACGTAGTTATTTCAATTGTATATATACATGTGTGTGTGTGTGTGTGGTGCATTTTTTGTTCATGTTTATGTACTTAATTTATATGTTGGTGTTGATGTGTATATTGTTAGGTCATGTTAAATATGTTCATTTAATCTGCTTGTGGACAGATGTGTATGTGATAGCAGTTATTTCACATGAGATGTATATTAAGTTGAGGATGTGTGTGGTGATGATGTTAGATTACAATGTTTGTGTTTTGTTAGATGTGATCACGATGATGATGCCCTGTTAGATTACTACATTTGTGTGCTAGCTAATGGCATTTATATGTGTTAAAGGTGTATATAATTAGATGATGGTAGTGAATTTGAATGTGTATCTCAGATGATGCTTATGTTTGACATTAGATGGTTATCATCACGATGTTTATTTTTATGAAATAATATTTATTATAGATTATGTATTGGTGAACTTATGTCAAACTTTTGTCTATAAAATTGCATGCAAAACAACTTACTTTAAAAAAATGCAAAGATATTTTTTATAAATTACAAAGTTTAGTATGGTTGACTCTATGATTGTTGAATTACGATAAATATTATTCTATTTTGTAGATATTTCATTGATATTTAATCTAACTTAATTGGTAAAATATTTAAATAATCACAAGGAAAAAACAATTAAAGGTAAAATAATTTAGTTGGTTCTTAATAAGACGAAAATGTGTAACTCATTCAATTTTTAATTTAAAATATTAATAATAATAAATTAGTCAAAAATACAATCTAACCAATTCAATATTGGTTTATAAAAATCAATATATATTGTTAAATTTAAAAAACTGAAGTCGATTTTTTTAATAATAATTTAGATTTAATATAACTTAAAATTCAATTTTTATAAAATTTAATTATTACTAAAATTATGAGATTTTCAAGCAATTTAAAATTAATATTTATAGCAACTCTTACCAATTTAAATTAGAAAAATCTCTCTAAATATGACGATCAAGAAATGTAAAATAAGACTTGTGAAGTTACTTGTAGTTGGGGATTTTCACTACTGGAAGTTCTTCCTTAAAAAGACAAGTGAACTTTTTTCTAGTAATAAAGATATACTATTTTCGTGTTATTTTGGTTCTTTATTTGTTGTTGTACCGATTTAAATTTAACTTTTTTTAATAATAAACATGAGTTAAATAAGACAAAAATGATAGTACATTAGATTTAAACATTTGACAAATAATATATTTGATTATTTCTTAATGAACAACTCAAAAATATTAATTTTTCCACATATTTTTCAAGAGATAATCACTAAAATCCATGTTTTCATATTATCCCTAGTTAATATTACATCATGTTCAGAATGATAAGGACATTTTGACTTTAAATAATTTACTTATAAATACATAAAAATAGATATTTATTTTACATAATCTAAATAGGAAAGAAAAATGCATCACCAAGTCTATTTGATTTTACCATAAATGACTCTTAATCACCATCATATTCTTTATCATTTAATTGCTAGCCATAAAATATTTATTAATTCAGCTTTTATTTATTATTACCATTGAAAAGAAAAGTCAAAACTCTTTCATTATCCATGAAGAGAAAATTAAAACCTCTCATGCATCCATGTAACCCTATTTGTTTCTCTTATGGTCCATACAAAAATGTAATCAACATTTTATACATGCATAAGACCTCATTTTAGTTTACATAATGTTGCAAGAACTATAATTTAAATATAGTAAACATGACTTGACCTCTCATGTCAAGAATTTAATCTTACATATTAATACCCAATTTTTTCATTGTTAAATTCCTCATATAGTTATCACTACATAATGATTTATATTGATTTTGAACTAAACAAGAAGAAAAAACATGTGAATTGATTAATAAACCAATACGTATTTAAATCGAGAATAAATTTTCAATATTATTTCTAAATTCACTATTTTCTTCTCATTTTCCAACTTGAGAAGGATTGTAACCTTGAATCCTTATTATCATAGATATTGTATACAATTGTAAATACTTAGTTTTAAGTGTGAAAATGTTTCCACTACAAAAAATGTGTAAAAACCTTTGTGAATGTTACCAATTATATTATATAATTTCAACATGATGAATAAAAAAACAATATAATTAGCGAAATAAAGAAAACAAAAACATACAAAACTAGTATAAATGATGAAATAACACAAGTACATATTACTCTCCATTTTCATTGCCCTAATTATCTTCCTCACTTGGCATGATAACATTGTTGTTCTCAAAAATATGTTTTGATCTAGGGTTGTGTCTTAATACAAATCACTAATCCCTATCCAATACATCTAGGTAAAAACACATCGGGTTGCAGTGTTTTGGGAAAACATAATGCTCCCTAGCTTCATGCCACATATTTCTAGAGTTGATAGATATCAACCCTCTATCATGATATTCCTTTACATTATTCTGATCAAAGGTTTCCCACCACTTGCACCTAAAAATAACACATTGGAATGAAGAGAAGTCCACTTGAATAATCTCTTATATCTTTTCAACGTAACCTAACATCCCCTACATTAGGTTTTGATCGTGGTGGATAGCACAGCTAGTTTGGTCAGACTCGACTTCCACTTCACAATCTTGTGTCATGCATCCATCCTCCATGCCAAAATGATGTCCATATGCCCACATAGATGGGAACAAATGCACCTATAAAAAAGTGAAAAAAATCACAGTTTCATGTGTCTAACAACCTGAACATAATTAAAAATAACATATATATATATATATATATATATATATATATATATATATATATATATATATATATATATAAAGATGTTTACAATTCAAAGGTGAAATATTAAGTTAAAATTGTATAGAAAGAGATTATAATTACAAGGTTGTTGCACCCAATCCCTATGTTTAGTGCATCCTCTTCAACACGAGTAATGACCAAATGCACTCTATTTCTCTCTGACTTGATTAGCAACCCAACTATTAGGGCATGTCATTGGCATATTTTCTTTTAAATGATCAGGATAAGGCACACTTCTACCATTCAATTGTTTGAATTATTTCCTGTCACTGTCCCATTTCCTCCTCTTGTGTCTATACAATGCGACCCATGGTTGTGTCGCTTCCATATTGTAAAGAATCAATTTGTTGATGGTTTGAATTTCTGAATTCGTTGATGAAATCAAACCAATGTGTGTGTGTGTGTGTGTGTGTATATATATATAATACGTATGATATCAAAATATGCATTAATATGAAGTTCAATGTGAATAGTTATTGTGTAGTAATTTGACAAATGATAAGTCATCACTTACTCTTTATCATGTGCCTTTTTCCATTCGTTTCGAGAAGATCCATTCTCTTTTTTTTTCATCCCTTTCGTCATCCCAAATCGCCGCACCTGGTGTGTTGTCAATCTGCTTAATGTATTCATTGGAATTTTAGAAAGACTTATATGATATATGCCCCTCTGCCATAGACCCCTCTAGTTTTTCCCTTTATCGAACAAAATCTTTCAATTTCTTCATGTACCTCTCTAATAAGAACATCCAACGACAAAAAACCACCCCAATTAATTCAACCTCGTCTACTAGGTGAATTAGAAGATGAACCTGCAAGACCATGAAACTCGTCAGCAATTCCTTCTCAAACATACCAACAATATCATCTATCTCTTGACGCCATCGTGGAATGATATCCATATGAATCTCCTTTGGTGTGCTCCAACGTACAAATACAGATAATTTATATATGGCACGTCATAGTTATTGGGGAAATTCATGGTTCACACACCCACACACGAGAAAAGGATAACGACATTGCACAGTAAATATTACATTGTACAAAAAATAATTATGAAATATCCCATTACTAAAAAATAAAAAATAAAAATAATAAAATCATGTTTTTGACATACATACTCTTAGAAGGTTCAAATGGTCATGTGATTTCAACCCCAACAAACGGTCTTCCACGGTGAAGCAGTGTTGTAATGAATACCCATATAAAGAAGGCACCCTCACACTCATTATAAATTCCTTTGCCAAAGAAAGATCATATTTCTTTAGAATCCATGTTGCATCACCATCTTTGAAAGACCAAGAAGGACCAACCTCTCCTCTAGTTTTTTTGTCTTGGCCAATATTTCTTTTTAGTTTTTGAAAAAATTAGATCTCTCCTAACAGCCAATCTGTCACTTTCTTTTGATTATATGTGCCTCCATAAAAAAGATGAAACTTTTTTAAATATATGCATGGGATCTAGTAAGTCTGCAATCTTAAGATGTTCCCAATATGAGAGATCATAAAAGATAAATTTCCCTTTCATACCAATGGGAAATTTCTCAACATAGGTGTCGAATAATTTTGGATCATCGAACATAGGGTCCCCATTTGAATCAAACATTTATACAAACTCCTTCTCCTTCTCTCTCTCTCATATGCTCTAAGCGATTCAACTAGTGTCATTATTGTAGGCCTTTGGGTTCTCTCTAGTTTACCATTGAAAGAGGATGTTTCTCTTTTGTAAGGGTGTTCTTCTGGGCGGAATACCCTGGAGTAGTCATACACTGGATTTCATAGGTGGTCGGACCACCTAGCCTTTAGAGAAGGTCCACAACATTTACATCCATGATAGTGTTTTGTTGCAAGAGCTACAAAATTATTGTATACAAGTCGACACGTTAGTGGCCATGAAGATCATAACAATTGTAACAAATTAAATTAATATGTGAAGCAATACTACTATGTATATAAATAAATCAATAAAAATGTAATTTACCAAAGAAAACTCCTAAGTCTGGATAATCATGTAATGTGTAAGCCCATATGCCATACAAAGTAAAACTCCTCTCTATTGCAATGGGTATTGATACATCGTACACATGTATCCCTTCCCATAATTATTTCAACTCATCTACTAATGGTTGTAACTAGACATCCATATTCTTCACTTTCCTTCTACCAGGGACTATGAGAGCCAACGTAATATGTTCATTCTTCACGGACAACCATGGGGGGATATTGTTATTGATTACTACTATAGGCCAAACAAAATAGCTGGTTTTTTGGAGGGAATATGGGTTGACACCATCCATGGTTATCCTAAGTCGTAGACTTCGTATTTCATCCTTGAATTTTTCAGGCCATGTATCCTGCACTTGGTGGGGAATATAATTGTATAATGTCAGTATTTAATGTTCATAAAATCAACCATTTTTAATATTGATTTTGTGACAAGATTTCTTAAAATATAAGGTACTTGATGATCATACAGGTGAATTACCTCAATATTGTAGATAAACATGCCTTCAATGTGGCAAAATTTGCTTTCAAGTTGTACAACAACATCATTATCCCCAGCTAAGTAGACTTTGAATTGCCGCCAGGTCCAAAGAGTGGGGTGGTGGAAGCAGATTTTAGGATTTCGAATAAGGTATCATTGATATGAGCATGATCCCCTAGCTCATCATTCTGGAATGCATCTAACAACATTGCCTCCATGGCAGTCGTATCCCGTAAGTAATCATCCATGCCAACCTCTATTTGATTGCCTCCATTGCCAACTTTTGATGATGAACAATTATTGTTGTAGTCATTCCTAATTGGTTAATCTAGACGTAGTGGGAATTGAATAGGTGGTGGATTCAACCATTCTTTATGTGCTTTATCTATGAGTCTTTCTCTTAATGCAGCCTCCTCTCAAGTTGACATTGTAGTGTGGTGCACCAGAAGATGGTAGGTGGGTTGCTCATCATTACTAGAATCCTAATTTCAAAAAATATTGAGCATTAGTACAATATCAATGATATTAGTAAGTATGTGAATGCAATTGGTTTGTTGAAATTACATTATACCAAACAATTATTACCATCGTTGATCCAGGATTACAGCTGGAAAATGCCATGTTCAATTGGTAGGGTGAAGAGGTTATCCATTTTCATCTACCAACTACTTGGGATATGATATTCCTGATAAGAGCTTCCAACGTTTTTGAAATGGAGGAATATTTTATGCATCTGAACCCGATTATGAATAAGGATCCTACAAATTTGGATTCATTTATTTTTTGTAAGCTTGGTAGGACTACATCTTCATCATGTCCAACTTCTCACCCCGATCCGAGTGGATAGCACAAGATTTGAACCCAAAACTTCTGGTTCGATAAGAATTCATTTCCACAGTCATTGCCAATTGAGCTACCCCAAGCAGACAAATTTGGATACATTTTTATTCAATTGACATGGATTAAAAGAATAATAATTAGATAATCAAAATATAAATAAAATCTTAACTTACTACAGATGGAAAGGGAGAAATATGTAAAGAACTTTGATCAACAATATGGAACAAGCTGGAATTTGAAGAATTGGTCATTTGAATTATTGATATTTTGTCTTGCTTTTGATAAAAATTATAAATAAAATTTTGTGTGCATATTCAAAATTAACCTCAATAACCACATAACCACAAATTGAATTTCAATATAGTTTTCAAACCATTTTTCAAGAATAAGACGACTTTAAGTAGAAAATATATACTATGAACTAATGTAATTCATGTGGATGCATCATAAAGGATAATTTGAGATTAATATGTCATTTTATGTGAAAATAAAATTTCAGAAAGATTTTAAACTCAGTTGGTGCACTTATCAGAACAAAGTGCATTGATGCATTTAAATAATACCAGCACCGGGGCATTTAAATAATACCCGCATCAGTTTTCGGCATCTTGAAAAAATATATGTTATCATATCGGTGCTCTTGTAGAAAAATGCACCAGTGTTTTTCAAAAAAATAGCACTGGCACGCCCATGTTTCCATATTTTAGAAAATAAAAACAAATTCAACCATCTTGGTTCTCTTATAACAATTACATCACTCACACTTTTTAAATACAAATTGCATCGTTGCATTAAAACAATTAGTCGCCAAAAAATTAAAAAATTAAAAATAAAAAAATAAAAATAAAAATAAACAAAACAAAACAAAAGAAACAAATTTGTATCATGTCGGTGCGTTGAAAAAATTTGACGCCTTGGCAATGTCGGTGCGCTTTGCTTATAAATGCACTAATGCGTTTGACTATTGAATGCACCGATGTTGGGATAAATTGAAAAAAAAAATGTGATTTTTTTTCTTTCTTTTTTTAAATTAAAAAACAACTGGAAATTGATTTTTCGAAATCTAATTTCATAAAGTTTTTTAAATAGTAAAAAGTCATTAACTATTTCATTATTTTTCCCAAAATTTCAAGGGAGTGATTTGTAAGAACATACCAAAAGCATTTTGCAGCAACATAATACTTTGGAGCAGCAAAATTATTCGGAAGATTAGAAGCTTAAAGGTATGGTGATTCACTCAAAACCTTGCATAGTAAAATTTTTAAATTTTATTGTTTGTTTTACTACTAAAAACTTTTAGAATTTAAAAGAGAGATCATTTGCAAGAGAGACATATTGGGAGCACTGTGGAGCAGCAAAATATTTTGTGAACCACAGAAAGACCAGAATTTGAAAGGTATGGTGATTCACTCAAAACCCTCGATAGTAAAAATTTTAAATTTTACTGTTAATTTTTTTTACCATTTATGTTATATTTATTGACAATTCAAAAAAAACCCTATATAATAAAAAATTTACTATTGATTTTACTAGGAGAAAATTTTACGATCTATGTTCCTATTTAAATTTAATTAAAACAAAAAAAAAACAAACAAAAACAAAAAACAAAAAAACAACAACAAAATTCAATATTTACCTTATACCCTTCTTCTTGCAAAATTTCACTTTAGGTTCTAACTTCATCTACCACTTCACAATTAAGGTTTTTCATTTAGGTATTTTAGATGTAATGGATTTGTTTACTTACTATATATAAGGTGTTTGACATGTAAAGTAGGGGAATCACTTATTGCATTAGATCCAAACCCTGTCGGCCCTATCCGTGTCTTTTTTAAATGGATATATGTTCCGCAGTGCTCTATGTATAATGTAATATACCAGTGCTCTCTTTGTAATACACCACACTGGTATATTATAACTTTGTTGATTCTATCTAGTTTGCCCATTATTGCTCCTGGTGTAATATAATGCATCAGCGCGCATCTTCCAAATAGCATTGTTAAATCATTATGGTGTGTTTAGCCTTACAAATTGCACCGTAATAATTTAAAATTATTTAAAAATAATAATTTTCCATGACGATACCGAACAATTAAACATGTGATGCATTTAATGGGATAAACACACATATGTGTTTATTCAGATAAATGCACCGATTACCAGAGCTTTTTTTTGTTGAAAATTATTTGATTTATTTGTAAAATATATATAATGGCTTTTGTATTGAATGGTACATGTTGTATATGGATAAAAATTGTCTCAGAAGGTATCAAGCAACAAAAATATTGATCGACACAATGATAGCACATAAAAAAACAGAGAAGACAATTTATTTGTAAATTTTTTACAAAATTAATATGTTTGAACTGTATGTAAGTTTAACTAATATGTATTGGTTGATGTGTGTCATGCAGAGCTACAAAATGAAGAAGGTCGGCCAGATTATTTCTAATCTAAGTGCAGAAGAGTGTAAAATCCCAATAAAAAAATTGCAGAAAGATGAATCAGGTGAATGAAAAAATATTATTCAATATGAGTTTTTTTTTTTTTTGAATTTTCATTAATAATATACTTAAGAATATTAGATAGCATGTTTCAAGCAACCTATTAATTCATATATGTTTAATGTTCTACAGGGGGAAACAACGATGTAAAAGATCAATGTCGTTCCAAGAAAAGAAAAATTATAGAACATGTAAATGACGATGAATTGGTCCTTAGCTCATCTGCAGTAGTGTTGGAGGTTAATGAAAGGGTTTTTTTTTTACAAAACTATGAGGGATCTAGTGGAACGAGCATATAGATGTACTTTCCACTTACAATACAAAAATCAATCCAATGATTCTAAGAATCAAATTATATATAAACTACCGGAAGCGTTTCAAGAGCAATGGTCAATGAGACATGTCAAACTTGCAATAGAAAAACATATAACAACAAAAAAAAAAATCATTCAAAACATCATATTCCTAATTAAAATGATTTTATAGAATTATATGTATATATTACTACAAACCAT
>APFE031622361.1:28817-70761 GCA_000404065.3 Pinus taeda
GACCATGATGATAAGAGGTATGGTCACAGCCATCCATCAATGAGTCATGTAATAATGATCCACAAAATCGCAACCTGGTCCGCAACAGACTAGAACCAGGGTCTTGCGCTCCATCCAAAGCCGAACAAAGTACAAGTCCAAACATGTGAATACAGGAGTCGAAGTCGAACATGCTTGAACATCGCCTGATTACCAGCCAATGATGAAAGCTGTTAACAGACGCGAGAGGGGCCACCAATAATGACGATGGTCCTCAAGGTACTATAGGTACAATCCACGGCGTGCGAATACATGAGCCGGTGTCGAACACCCATAGAGTCATCTGATCGAAGGCCAATGATGAAAACCTCGTGTCGAACACGAAGAACCTGCCATTGAGGCATGCAGGCTCCAAGGTACCGGAAGGGAGTCTCTAGGTCACTTTCCTGGATAATGATCTGAAGTCGACAGGAAGTGATCTTCATCGAAGGTGGACCATAATGTTTCCCACATCATCGACACGAGACGAAAAGAGACAATATGTTTTGTGTGAAATACCAGAAGGAGGTTATACTTGCAAAGGCTAACTTCTCTTGAACATATCGGCGGCACAATGACGGATTTGGCAGTGTTTGAGGTCAAGTGACCAGAGGTCGTGACGACAGGACAATGAGCAGATGAATGGTCAAATAGGATAACCAAAACCCATGGAGGCAAATGTGAAATGAGATGAGATGTCCCCACCCAGACACGAATGCAAACAGTGCCATGTTCAAGAGCGACATACTGCCGATGACCGACGATTACGGTTCCTTTATTTCCCCCACCATTTCTGGCGAGTACCCCGATTATTTTTGGATGAAAAGCTTGACGAGGATAGCATATGTTTGGAGAGCGTCATTTCGACGGAGCCCGATGTCATTTAGTTTTAACGAGTCTGACAAAGGAAGAACTCGGTGTCTTTTCATGTTTAGAGAGTTTGAAAAGAACGCTAAAAAGAAAACTCCAGAGGGGCGCTTTTTCGTAAATTTGTGTCTCTCAAGCCCGAAAAAGTATAAAACGATGCTCGAAAGAACCGCCCGATCATTACGACCGAGGAATACTTTTCGTAAGTAGTGGCTCCGACCCGAAAAAGTAAAAAAGCGGCCGAAATCACGTCATTTTAGAACCAATAACGAGTGCGAAACGACAAACACCCGGCAATCTTTTTGGTTTAAACGGTCGAAAAAGAGCTTTAAAAGCGACCGCCTCTCATTCCTTTGGTCTCTTCGGCTGGGTGGCTGCTTCCACACCACAGACCTTTCTTCATATGTCTTTTGGATGGTTGCGCCCATGCCTAGACTACATGTAATTGAAATATCAGTTGTATCTGCCTGCAGGTTCTCCCTGGTGGTGTTCTAGTCCAGCAGTCTTGTAAAGCATTTCACCCCTCCCACTCTCTCAGGCTTCATGCTTTAGGGGGCATATGTTACACAGTAAAATATCACTGCCACCTTGTCAGTCTCCCTACTGTGTCATAAAATCATATTCACCTTGACTTATGCTCTCTGAAATGGCTAAAAAACCCTCTTTGCCTAAGTTAATTGAATCATCGCGTCTGTTTATTAAATAACCGCGTTGACCGGCGGAGGATGATGTAACTGCTGCGCTGCCAGCGCGGAAGCACACGTGTTTTTCACGCTGGTCCGATTTCACGGATAGCGCGCCCTCCGTTTGTACCGTTGTGCACTGATCAGACCTCTTCTACAGTTGATTTGCGATGCCAACGCGCCAGCCCAGTTTTGCACCCGCGCTGATCCTGTTTAGGCGAGTTTGTTCTAACAGCCAGCCTTCCAGATGACTCCAGACTTGGCTGTTAGCATTGTTGAAGTCACCATCCTTTCTCTGACATGTCTGTTCGACTGATCATCCACTTCTCATGGGGGAAAGCTCATCCTTTACCTATTCATGGAGACTCCTTCTCCTTTATAAGCCACCTCCATTGCCCATGAGCAGCTAGTTTTTACTTTGGAACATATAGACTTTGATAGAGGAATTCTTAGTGCATTAGTGCTGCTCTTTGTAGGCATTTGGTGTGTTGTGTGAGGATTGTTTTGAGCTTGAGGAAGTTCATGAGCTTGTTGCCTTGTATGTGAGAGAGAGACCTCTTTGACTTGGGAGATTTGCTTCAAAGGTGAATGCTTGGAAGACATGCTGGCTGGACCCTCTAGAGGAGGACTCAGCGTCAGGACTTCGGTTGTACCTTACTCTATTTTCTGATTAATAAAGATAGATGACTACTCTTATGGTTCCATTTCCATTTGTCCTATGAATGATTAATGTAAATTGTATCCTTCCTGACTGATACATAGTTGTTTTTAGTAGATTTTACGCTTGTGTTGGTTCTCTCTTTGCTTGTGCAGGTGTCCGTCCGCGAGGATAGTGGAGGACTGTGATCGGCTGGAGCGAAGGAGCGAGAAGATCATCTCTTCGACAAACATAGCGTTGGAATCCAAGTAGGTTTCTTTTACCCACTTGTTAATTACAACTAGGAACCTGCGGTGTAGCATTGTTTGATTGTTGCTAGACCCCCTTTGGGCTAGTAGGGATCGCCTCTATCCGTAGAGGGGATTTACCTCTCCAACACCCCTTTTAAAGGTTCCCCTGGTTCCTCTTCACTTTCTTCCCTTTCCTTTTCCATTTCCTCCTCCTGTAGGATCCCAAATTTGTTTTGGTTTTCTCTGGTTGTTGTTTTGACAAATGGTTTTAGAGGAAATGATCCTTTTTGCTATTTCCTTCTAGTCAGCACTTCTGTGAACCCTTCTTCGTCCTCCTTGTTTGCCTCTGTCTCCTTCTTTTCTTCCTCTCCCTTTTCTGCTGCTGCTCCAGATGCATTCAGGGGAAATTGTTTAAAGAGATGACCATATTCATGGCATATTCTACATCGGAATGGGATATGCTCATGATCCACTGGTTGCTGACAAAATTCATCATGGTACTCTACTTCAATATACTTCGGAAGCGGTTCTGTGATATTCATGTATACACAGATCGTGGCATAGGACATATATCTTCCTCTTTTGGTGGTCTCAGCTACTTTCACAAATGTCCCGATCGTGTTTCCTATTCCTTCCAGAATCTCTGGATCCTAGAACTTGATTGGAAGTCTGGACCCAGATAGGTGCCGCTAGCATTTTTTCTTTGTCTAGTTTGTAGCATTCCTCCCAATTCCTCATAAATAAACCAATGTTGTTCAGGAAATAGGGTCCTCCTTCAAAAACCCTCTCCTTGTCTTCCAGGTTAGCAAAAATAACCGTAAAAAAGCCTTTTGCCCCTAGTTCTAGGTCTATGTGTCCCTTGGGCTTCCATCTCTGTTGTATCCATTTGGCTAAATCCTTCTTAGATGGACAAGTCCCCACAAACTTGCATATCAGAGCATGCTCCTTCATGTATCCTCCATATTCTTCAAGTTTATTGTTAGGGATTACGAACCTGGGTTTTTTTGTTGCTCTGGGCAGGCATTTGCTTCCTAGCCCTGCTTGCCAATGAGCCCCCATGACTGGGGTGTCCTTGTTACTTTTGTTGGTACCTCCGTATACCCCATTTCTACTCGTCTCCCCTACCGCTACATTTTTATAGGAGGGGATCTCTCCCCTCCCGTCTCCATCTGTCATTTCTCTATCAGTCCCGCCTTCCTTCAGACCTCTGTAATCCTCTCATCTCTGCGCACCCCGCCTCTCTAATCAGATGCGAGTGGCTCCAGGTCCACTGCTCTCTATCCCGAGAACAGGTCTGCCAGAAACGGCCCGTTCCAGAACCCTAACCCTAGTTAAGTGCCTTCATCGCTTCCTCTGCTCCAGATCGCCTCCTCCAATGGATACCTGTTATTAATATATTTTTAAGTATAAGTCAATATTAGTTAATCATTCATATTAAAATATTTTATTAATGATCCATATTGAAATAATTTTTTATTATTAATATTTTAAATGCGCCATATTATTATATACTAAGAATTGAATGAATTAAAAATCTCCATCTTATTATTCTTGTTGGGAAGTACTTGATATCTTTTATTTTTTTTTCAACTTTGAATTGGTTTTTGGACATTGAATATTTTATTATATATGACATTAAAATATATATTTTTTAACAATCTTTTGACACATAAATTAATTAACATAGATATTCAAATGGTTTTTTTAAACCTCGTGTTAAATATTTTTGAAAAGTATAAGGTTTAAACATCTTACTCGCATTTTGTTTTGCTTCTAATTTTTTTTATCTCTAAAGTTGATATGAAATTATATTACTACATCGAAATATTTTATTAATCACCAATAGTGAGTGAATTTGTTTTACCCCATTAGGTTGTAATATCAACAATAAATCTAGTGACCATAGAGAGGTTTAGATTATTGATGTTTTATAATGCTTTTAATTAAAATTAAATAACCATGCACATTTACTTTTATTTTCTTTTATTATAGTTCACATTACTTTTTCTATTTTGAGAATAATTTTTTTTTAAGAGGTACACGTGTCAACTCCATGTTGAGCATGGACAGAATCACATGTCGCCTCCATACTGGGATGTATAATGTTCCTTTTAATACAATAAAACACTCCCTGACTTTTCTTTTTTATCTGGGTGAAATAGTTGCTTTTCACTTGATTTTCTGAGTTTTATGTAGTCTCTTTAGTGTTGGCACACTAGTGATAGATCTTAGTTTTTATAAAATGAGTTTATTTATTAGTTTGATTAGAAAATAAATCTATTTTGTTGTTGGATACAGAAATCTCAAGTGTGTGGTTACCAAGGTTACGATGTGTTAGATATGTTCACACTTGAAACTAAACACAATCGGGTTTGCGCTTTTTAGGTATTAGCTCGTCTACCGGAAAGCTCTATTCTTCCTTGTAAAAATATTATGAATTTCTTCAAAATCCATGATTTCATATTATTATTTACTAAAATGTTATAATCCTCCCAAATTCTTATTTAAAAGTGTTTTAAACTTTTTTTATTATTTACAAGGTCCTCCTTAAGTCAAACTGATCAAATTGAAAGCTGAGATCGAGTATTCTTCTTCAAGATACATTATAGTTAATTGGTTTAAACAAGCTACTTGAAAACTTTTCAAGAATGATTTAGCACAACTTGTAATTTTTTTGAAATTACGTAAATAGTGACTATACATAATCTCACCAAATGATTGGCTAGTTTGGCATTAGGAATGAACACAGTTGAATATGCTTGATCTTTTTTAAGTAATATAAAACATGCACATCTATGATATTACTTGGTTGAAGCTTATTTTATGGTCAAGCCGAAATTAAATAATTTTTTAAAATAAAATAGTAAACTCATATTAACAAAAATTTATTTTTATATTCACAACAAAAAATTAACAAAAAACACATAATACATGATATTTAAATGATAAAAAAAATTACAGATAGAAGTGCCCATCAAATTTATACTGTTGGCATTATGACACAAATTTGGCACTATGACACAAGTGTTGTCCTTGATGGCAACTCACTCAGATGACAAATCACAATTCAGACTCACGGAATGAAGAAATAGAGGTATACGCAGGTTCTCCATTGACCAAGCTGTGTGTACACGAGGGTTCATAGACCAAAAAGCGTGTATGGCGTACACACGCACTTTCACGGAAGGAAGGGCGCGTACATGTTGGAAAACTTAGTTTTGGTCCGTGGTATTTGGTCCATGGTATTTTGATCCATGGTATTGGTCCAAGGTATCTTGTCTGAAGTGTTGACCCCAGGTATTTGGTCCAAGGTATTGGTTCTAAGTGGTTTTGGTCCATGGTATTGAGTAAGGCCTAAGACTATAAAAGGAGGAGAAGATCATTAGGAAAAGGCACTCATGAATTGAATATCTGATGAAGAGCAAGATCTAATATACAGCCTATCGGGTTATGGTTCATAGCTAGATTTGAACCAAGGATGAACCTTAGCGCTTGATGATGGATAAGATCTAATGATGGGTCAAGATCTTAAGGCTTGAAGTGAAGTATCTTTATGTGGTTTTGATCATTTATATGTATAACTGGCACATGTTGTAATCAGTAAATATGATGATATGGGTATAACTGAAGTCTAAAATTGTTGTAGAGTTTAAATCATCATTTACAGATCTGTACGCTGGTTCATTTTAGAAAAGACGCGTATATACATTGGTTCGGCATATCAAAACAATGTATACATCTTAAATTTGATTTGCAAATATGTGCGCAGGTTCTCCTTGATAAAAGTGTGTATACATGCAGGTTTGACAAAAGGAAGTAGCGTACATTTCACAAAATATATTTTAGCTACTTCTATTTGCCGTTGCAGTGTTATGTGTTCTGGCTTGGGTTCTGGTTACTGTATTTTGGTTACAGCATTCTGAAGATTTGTCAAAGTGATTGGTTGATTCAGTTTTGGTTGGTGCAAAAGGAGATTGGTTGATGCAGATGATTGAATGATGCTATTGATGAATCCAGTCCGAAAATTTATGAAATGTGTTCCCTGGAAGAAAAGAGAAGGTTGGAGCCTTTTGTAGGTCGGCACCTACGAACTAGTAAACATTTCGGCTAATGCAAGAGCTAGGGAGTTGTAGCTCCCTTCCAAGAGAAGCTAGAGAACGAGAGAAGGTTGTAGCCTTCTACAGGTAGAAGCCTGGGTACTGGTATAAGACTGCACCAGTACAAAAATTGTAAAAAGAAGTTTCTAATTAAAAAGAAGATAGAGACGATTGCAGCAGGTGGTTTTCACCCACATTGGGTTTCCACCTTATATCTTATTTTCTTGTGTGTGATTGTCTGTTCTATTTTTACTGCACCTGGTTATTTTTTATATGGTTCTGATGCACTGATTAAAGATCAACATATAAAGAATTAACTGAATCTTAAGTCTGCAGGATATACGCTAGTTGCTTTAAACACAGTTGCATATACATGCAAATTTCATTAATTGAAGTAGCGTACATGAATCTGATTATGGAAATGACAAATTATTGACTTGCTAATACTAATTCACCCTCCCTCTCAGTATTATTTCCAACAATTGGTATCAGAGCAGGTCCTTAAGAAGAAGCTTGATCGCTTAAAGGAAGATCCATCATCATGAGTAACCACGAAAAAGAGGGATCCATTAGACCACCAATATTTTATGGGAGCAACTTCGTTTATTGGAAGGTAAGAACCACAACCTATCTTCAATCTCTTGGAATGGATGTCTAGGAAACCGTGGAAGGAGGATATACTTTTCCATCGGCAATTCCTACAGATGCGGTAGGTAAAAAGCAATATGAAACCAATGCCAAGGCTGTCAATACATTATTGGCAAGTCTGTCACAATCAAAATTTTTCAAATTTATGTAGCTCAAATCCACCAAATAAATATGGGACAAGATCATTCTAAGCTATGAAGGAGACACTGAGGTAAAATGTGCAAAACTGCAAACTCTCATAATTCAATATGAAACTCTCAAAATGCACAATGATGAAAGTATAGCTAGTTACTTCTTACATATAGATGAGATTGTTAATTGCATGAAGAATTTGGGTGAAGAGATAAAAGAATTCACTTTAGTTGAAAAGGTTTTAAGATCCTTGTCTACTAAGTTTGAATCAAAAGTATCTGCCATAGAAGAAAAGCAGGATCTTCAGACTATTACTATGACACAGCTGCACGGAATCTTAACTGCTTTTGAAATGAGAAAAGGAGGTCCATCAGAAATGAGAGAAGCTGCATTTAAAGCTTCAGGAAGAGAAGAACTCAATGAATCAGGACATATTTCAGAAGGAGAGGAAGAAGCAAACTTTGTCAAAAACCTTCAACGAGGTTCCGGAAGATTCAGAGGTAAACTACCTTTCAAATGTTTTTCTTGTGGAAGAGTCGGTCATTACGCTGCCAAATGTCCTCATAAAGATAAGCTTGATAAAGGTAAAGAATCAGCAAAATGGAATAGAAAACAAAGTGTAAGTAAGAAAAGCTACTATACGCATGAAGATAGTGATGGTCTATCTAATAGTGATGAAGATGAAAACAGTAATGACTATAGACTTTTGATGGCTTTTGAAGATGATAATTTCTTGGATGCTTTAGATGAAGATGATCTTTATGAAGAAATCTCTAAACTCAAAATTTGTTTAGAAGAAAATAATATGATTGTAGATACTTTGACATTCCAACTTGCTGAAAGAGAAAAACACAATGAAAAACTGGAATGTGAAATTGTGGGTCTAAGAAAGTATATTGAGAAAACAAAAGCTCTCAATCTTAGATTTGCTAAAGGATCAAAAACATTAAATTAAATTATCAAAGAGCAGCGTTCTCCTTTGATAAAGACATGTCTTGGATATACTAAAGAAGCATCCCAATCACAGAAGCCGTCAACCTCCACTAAAAGCTATCTTGATGCAGCAAAGAGCAGTGAACAGTTTGACAATCGTCAGCAAAGGCTTAAATAAGATCACCAGGTAAATCAGGCTCAATTTACTTCAAAGATGAACAAAAGCTACAACAAACCTAAGGTAAATCATACTCAATCTGCTTCAAGAATGAATATCAATAGAAACTACAATCACTAGGTCAGTAGATTCGATAATCGTAGGAACTTATTTAATGGCCAATGTTTTTCATGTCATAAATTTGGACACAAAGTTGCTCAATGTGTTGTGTACAAGATCATCATGACTAGAGCAGCACGAAATCAAAGGAATGTGACAGGGATCATAAAACGGACTTACAATAACTTTTCTCTTCTTGAAAATGAAATAGAATGCTCTATCTACAACAACTTCAGTCATGAAGAATCTGAATGCAGGAGTAAATTTCGGCAAACATCTCAGAAGGAGCAAACTTCATTAAGTCCCAAAATATGGAAAAAGAAAGAGCTGCAACCAGAAAGATGTGGTATATCCTTGCATGCAGAAGGACAAGAAAATCAGTGGTATATCAACAATGGATGCTCAAAACACATGACAGGTGACAAAGAAAAACTTCAGTCATATAATGCCTTAGAAAAGGAAAAGAAGCTCTCATTTGGAAATGACACTCATGTTGCCATAAAGGTAAAGGCTCTATTCTCTTTAAAGAAAAGGTTAAAGCTGGAAATGTTATGTATTTTGATGCTCTAAAGCATAAACTGTTGAGTGTCAGTCAAATGTGTGATCAAGGAAATGAAGTAGTATTTCGATCAAATGGATGTGTTTTTCGTGAGCTTGATACATGTGAAACTGTGATCAAAGGTATAAGAACTCCAAACGATGAACCACACTGGTTGGTTCGAAACGCCTCGACAAATGATTATTTATGTGATTTCGCCGAAGATTCTCTAAACAACTTATACATACTCAAAGGAGGACAACAACAATGTTATCTAAGCAAAAATGATGAACACTGGCTATGGCACAGAATATTGGGGCATCTAAGCTTCTCTCAAATAAGCATGCAAATTCCAGGTTGTTCGTGATCTTCCTGGTATTAGCATTCCAGAAAATACAATATGCAAATCATGTCAATTTGGTAAGCAAACCAGGTCGCATTTCCCTGAAAATGAAGTATCAGCTAGTAAGCCTCTTGAACTTGTTCATACTGATTTATGTGGTCCATCAAGGAAAAGGTCACCTTGTGGAGAAGAATACTTTATATGATTTTTCCAGAATGTGTTGGATAGGACTTCTAAAGCATAAAGATGAAGCACTTGAAAAATTCAAAGCCTTGAAAGCTTTGGTTGAGAATGAATCAGATCGTAAAATCAAATGCCTCAGATCTGATCGAGGAGGGGAATTTACCTCGGATGAATTCTTTGACTTTTTTGAAGAAAATGGAATAAAAAGGGAATTCTCCACTGCAAGGACTCCTCAGCAAAATGGAGTGGTAGAAAGGATGAATAGAATTGTTCAACAAATGGCTCATGCTATGCTAGATGAGTCTGGAACTCTTGCAACCTTCTGGGGTGAAGCTACATTCACTGTCGTCACTATTCTCAACAAAACAACTGCTCGGGTAAATAGCAGTCAAACTCCTCATGAACTTTGGTATGGTAAGACTCCTACTGTAAAATACTTCAAAGTTTTTGGAAGCAAATGCTACATCAAAAGGACTGATGAAAAACTTGGTAGGTTTGAACCCAGAGCAGATGAAGATATTCTCCTTGGTTACTCTTCCCGAAGTAAAGGATATAAGTGTTATAATAAAAGACTTGGGAAAATTATTGGAAGTATTGATGTTCTAGTTGATGAAGCATGCAAAAATCCAAAGCAGGTAAAAACCAGACATTGTGGAGAATATGAGGATTATCCTTCCACATCAAATCAGACTAATTCTAAAGAAGAAACCAATTAAGCACCAGAAGAACAGATAACGGTAGAAGAAAAGACTCCATCCAGGTATGTTCAGAAAAATCATCCAAAGACTCAAATTTTGGGACAGAAAGAGGTAGATGTGCAAACAAGAAGAACTATTTCAGAAGCTTCGAGCTATCTAGCATTCCTTTCCTCCATCGAACCTCAAAATGTAAATGAAGCATGCAAAGATGAAAGTTGGGTCAAGGCCATGAATGAATAACTTGAGCAAATTGAAAAGAATAATACTTGGGAATTAGTTCCTAGACCTCATGATAAGAATATCATAGGAACCAAATGGATATTCAAAAACAAGCTGAATGAAAATGGTGAAGTTATTAGAAACAAGGCCACACTTGTTTGTAAAGGATATGCTCAACAAGAAGGTCTAGATTTTGAAGAAACTTTTGCACGTGTTGCTAGACTTGAAGCCATAAGAATGTTCCTTGTTCTTTCTAGTTTTTAGAAATTCAAAGTATACCAAATGGATGTAAAATCTGCCTTTCTTAATGGGGACTTAGAAGAAGAAGTATATATTGAGAAACCAGATGGATTCATACTTGGAAATGATCCAAAACTTGTATGTAGACTCAGAAAGGCTCTCTATGGTATAAAACAAGCTCCAAGGGCATGGTATTACCGTCTTGACAAATACCTCCATCAACAAGGTTTTTCAAAAGGATCAGCTGATAACGATCTATATACAAAGATTGACAATAATAAATTGCTAATACTTGTTGTGTATGTTGATGATATCATTTTTGGTAGCAATGAAGAAGCCATGAATCAAAACTTTGCTTTGGTAATGCAGCAAGAATTTGAAATGTCCCTGCTTGGTGAGCTCACATATTTTCTTGGTCTACAAGTTCAATAAAAGAAAGATGGTATTTTTCTGTCACAAACCAAGTATCTCAAGCAGATCTTGAAAAAATGCAGCATGGAAGATTCTAAACCAGTATGTACCCCTATGGTAACAGGATGCAGTCTCAACTCAAATTATGAATCAGCAGTAGTACATCAACCAACTTACAGATCCATGATTGGTAGTCTACTTTATCTAACAGGTACCCGACCAGACATCATGCATGTAGTGGGAATAGTTGGAAGATTCCAAGCCAATCCAAAGGAATCACACCTTAAGGCAGTCAAAAGGATTTTCAAATATCTTCAAGGAAAACAAAATTTTGGGCTATGGTATCCTAGCGATACAGATCTTACACTTCATGCATATACAGATGCATATTGGGTAGGAAGCATTGATGACAGAAAAAGCACTAGTGGTGGTGCATTCTATATGGGTTCCAGATTAGTGTCTTGGTTCGGCAAGAAACAAAGTTCAATTGCATTATCTACAGCTGAAGCATAATATGTGGTTGTTGCATCTTGCTGCACACAACTCCTTTGGATGATGCAAACATTGCAAGACATTTAGATTTCATGTACTCCACCCATCTCCATTCTATGTGATAATACAAGTGCAATCAGTATTTCAAAGAATCCAGTCATGCATTCCAAGACCAAGAACATACCCATCAAATATCATTTTCTACGTGAACAAGTGCTTGAAAAAAAGATCAAATTGGAGTATGTTCCCTCCAAAGAATAGGTTGCTGATATATTCACCAAACCACTACCCAGAGAGACATCTGAATATCTCATACAGAAGCTGGGAGTAGTTGATGCATCATCTTACGGTTAAAACTTATCTATTTCAGAGAAAATTGGTTATACGCGAGTTCCATGAAGCGTATCCACGTACATACGCCAGTTTCTGTGGATACAGACGCGTATATGTTGGTTTGAAGAAAAACAGTGGGCCAGACTTAGGATGGAAGGAATCTGATATGGATCTGACAGTGATCATCCGGCACAAGGGGAGCATATACTTCTAATAATGCATTGTTGGCATTATCTTAGAAGATCTTGTTACAATTTCATAGTTGTTGTTGATTCAGGTGGAACATGCTCAGGGGGAGATCATGGTTGTTGGTCTGGATGGTGATTGACAGATGCTGCTAATGATAGTTGTTGATAAATATCATGGTCTTGTTTTAGATATTTGGTCTCTATGTCATGTATATCTTTTAATGTCAAGGTCATGAAACGACCTATTTTGTTTCCCTACTATGCATGGGATGGATGATGTAATTTTCTTGTTTTGACTTGTATAAACACTTGGTATATCCCCACTTGGTTGGGACATGGATGTATGTATGAGCCATTGGTGATAGGAAGGTCATTTATGATGTATGTATAGAGTCATGTTCTTCTTTTAGAACATCTTTTTGCAGACCTTGCTTATATTCAGGGGGAGCATGGACTCGAGCATGGAGCTCAATCAGCACTCTTCAGCACATCAAAGAATTCAGCATGTACTCAGGGGGAGCATAACCCTTTTCCCTTGATGACAAAGAGGGAGTGTGACTTGGGGTTGCCATCAAGTCCAAAGGGGGAGATTGTTGGCATTATGACACAGATTTGGCACTATGACACAGGTGTTGTCCTTGATGGAAACTCACTCATATGACAGATCATAGTTCAGACTCACAGAATGAAGAAATAGAAGTATACGCAGGTTCTCCATTGACCAAGCCGCATGTACACACGGGTTCATAGACCAAAAAGTGCGTATGCCATACACACGCACTTTCACGAAAGGAAAGGCGCGTACATGTTGGAAAACTTAGTTTTGGTTTGTGGTATTTGGTCCATGGTATTTTGATCCATGGTATTGGTCCAAGGTATCTTGTCCGAAGTGTTGACCCTAGATATTTGTTCCAAGGTATTGGTTCTAAGTGGTTTTGGTCCATGGTATTGAGTAAGGCCTAAGACTATAAAAGGAGGAGAAGATCATTAAGCAAAGGCACTCATGAATTGAATATCTGATGAAGAGCAAGATCTAGTATACAGCCTATCGGGTTATGGTGCATAGCTGGATTTGAACCAAGGATGAACCTTAGCACTTGATGATGGATAAGATCTAATTATGGGTCAAGATCTTAAGGCTTGAAGTGAAGTATCTTTATGTGGTTTTGATCATTTATCTGTATAACTGGCACATGTTGTAATCTGTAAATATGATGATCTAGGTATAACTAAAATCTGAAATTGTTGTAGAGTTTAAATCATCATTTACATATCTGTACGCAGGTTCACTTTAGAAAAGGCGTGTATATACGTTGATTTGGCATATCAAAACAGCGTATACATCTTAAATTTGATTTGTAGATCTATACGCAAGTTCTCCTTGATAAAAGTGCATATACACGCAGGTTTGACAAAAGGAAGTAGAGTACATTTCACAAAATATATTTTAGCTACTTCTGTTTGCTGTTGCAGTGTTCTGGGTTCTAGCTTGGGTTCTGGTTACTATATTTTATTTATTGTATTATGGTTACAACACTTTGAAGATTTGTCAAAGTGATTGATTAATTCAGTTTGGTTCGTGCAAAAGGAGATTGGTTGATGCAGATGATTGAATGATGCTATTGATGGATCCAGTCCGAAAATTTGAAACGTGGTCCCTGGAAGAAAAGAGAAGGTTGGAGCCTTCTGTGGGCCGGCACCTACATACTAGTAAGCATTTCAACTAGTACAAGAGCTAGGGGATTGTAACTACCTTCCAGGAGAAGCTGGAGAACGAGAGAAGGTTGTAGCCTTCTGCAGGTAGAAGCCTGCGTACTAGCATAAGACTACACCAGTACAAAAATTGTAAAAAGAAGTTTCTAATTTAAAAAGAAGATAAAGACGATTGCAGCAGGTGGTTTTCACCCACATTGGGTTTCCACCTTATATCTTGTGTTCTTGTGTGTGATTGTCTGTTCTATTTTTACTGCACCTGGTTACTGTTTATATGGTTTTGGTGCACTGATTAAAGATCAACATATGAATAATTAACTGAATCTTAAGTCTGCAAGATATACACTAGTTGCCTCAAACACAGTTGCGTATACACACAAGTTTCATTAACTGAAGTAGCGTATATGAATCTAATTATGGAAATGAAAAATTATTGAATTGCTAATACTGATTCACTCCCCCTCTCAGTATCATTTCCAACATATACCCTATTATGCTAACAACTATATAAAAATAGAAACAATGTTGAATGCATACAAATTTGTGGGTAGTAGATGTGGAAGCTTAGAATCGTGTTGAATGCACATAGATTTATGGTTGGTACACATGGCCACTTAAAAGATTGATATAGGTGCAAACACATGCGAAGGTGAACACTTTCTCATTTAACCAATTTTTTTGTTGGTCGTCACAATTCTCAACCACTTAGGTGGCATCGATTTTAATGAGCGTACATTTTTTTGGTATATGAGTAGTCTAAATATGGTAATTTGGTAAAATTGTTACACCATATTTTTTTGTAACTTAGGTGGTATTAAGTTCTTTTTTATATATATGCTAGGTAAATAGAACATTATATTATATCAAAATCGATATTATGTACTAATGTTTGCATGTGATTGGTCTCCCAGTAGGGAAACCAGACTAGTCACAACTAAAAATTTACTTTTTCCATCTAAAATATCTAAAAGTGAAATAAAAAATAAACAAAATTGCATGTTGATACTGATATAACTAGCCTTTCCAATTCTATCCCTATCATTTGTAGTTGGCGAACACAAAAAGGAACTAGACTTATTGACAAAATTACATAACATAGCTAATCATTCAGAGGGTGAATTTGTCTGTATTGTAACAAATGGGTTGGTACTCCTTGGAGTCAGTAAAATTTATATTAGCATATACATTTGCCATATTTTTCACCTTCGTGTCCAATTTCCTTATTTGTTTTTGGATCTCATCCAGGAAAAGAAGTATTTCCTGTTTCTCCTTTAATTGCTCCACTAGAACTCATCCCATTATCATTTTGGCCTACCAATAGATGTCAACGACTTGCACATATTTTGTATTGTGAGTCCTTGTTGTTATGGTGTCAGGAATCCATTTCTCCATATGCACCAGCACTTCCTCATTGGTCATAAAACTTCATTCAACTTGAACCTCCTCTTTTTCCTTCTCAATCTCTTGTTGGACAGACAGGGGTGTGGTATAGAGAGAGATATGGGATGAGCTTTCCACAACTTTTTATGCCTAGGACATGGAGGGACCCAAACCATCTTGTTGTCCCTTGTGATTTTTTCCTCCCCTACCTCTTGTCATAATAAAATTAAGGTAACAAATAGACAAAATCTAACCAAGGGAGAGTTAAGAAAATTGATACAAAGATCCCATCGACTAGCAGACAACCAAATGACCAAGAGAGGGAACTAGGGAGATTGTTGTAGTGGAACCCTTGTGAAGACACCCTAAAAAGGAAATATGCAAGAGGACATGACGATGACCACTAATATTTAAATTGCTAGGAGTCTCAAAACAAAAGTTGGTATCTCGACCTCTTACTTGAGTATATGTTCAAATTAACACAGAGAGCAAGACTAAGAGCGAGGAAAATTGAAGCCCACAAAAAGCTAAGAGGAAAGGGGTGAGGTGGATTAGAGTCTATCCATGTGGGCAGAGAGAAAGGGAACCTCTAGGGAATCATGACCAGAAAGAGTTGAGAGTAGCGCATTATATACATTCCAGAATTGTTAATGCTAGGTTATACAAAAGGAAATCGCATTTCTTTCAAAACACCTCACAACGTGCAAAACATGTGCCTATAAGAGATCCCACAACCGAAGAAAAATACATAGAACCAAGGAATTACTAAAATTGGAGCAGACAAAATTGACAAGAAATAACCATGGATGGAATGGAAACACCTAGTTTAATAGGCAGTGGAAAGATAGTGACTTGTCCTCTTGGTTGAGTCCTTCACCTTCAAAGCTTTTTGTGGTATCTATATCTCTTGTCCTTATGCTAATGCATGTATCCTTCTTTTAATCGACCCCTGCATCCTCCATAATAGACTAATACATCAAAGCCTCTATAGAATTGTTCATTATCTAATGAGTATTCCTACCTGCATTTTCACCGGAAATGCCTTGAATGTACAGGGTGGTATGACGAGGTGTGGTGGAAACCCCTTTCAAATCAAGTTCATTGATTGTGTGCCAGGTGGAGGGTGTCGTTCCCTCCCAGCTTCTCCTTTGTTAACGAACCATTAACTCCATAAGGCACCCAGCATGGGGTGGTGGAATCAATTTTAATGATTATACCATTTTTTAATGAGGATCAATTTTAATAAGTATACTGCTTTTTAAGATATTCATATAATTTGGTTATTATTTTAAGAATAAGAGATTTTAATTTTTTTCTTTAAGTAAAAGGTTACATTATAATTATAATAGTATTTATTTTTATGTATGGAACTAAAATTAAATGTTATCAAAAGATACATAATTCAATGATAAATATCAATAATATTGGTTTTATTGTAAATAATATTTAGGTTGAAACCATTTTTAAATTTTGGAGTAAAACCTAAAACTCTTTTTAATTGCTTAATAATGGATGTTTGCCCCCTTACTATGGATCACTAGTGAACCATTTGAGAGGGTATGGTTTTCCTTAAATAAGATGATGAATAAGTTTGCATCAAATGATTGTGTTCTTTACTAATTTTAATAAGTTTTTCCTCTTTTAAAAAATATGTATCTTTCAAAAATTATAGTTTTATCAATAATAAATTATTAAAAGGAAAAAATTAATCTAATTAAGTAACTATTCTTCTTCATTAAACAAGAATTTTGTAAAAAATTATAATTTTATTTATTGAGGATTTTGATTACAAAATATTTTGTAAAAGGTTTAATTCACTTTAAAATTAATTTTTATCTAAATTTTAAAATAATAAGTAAATTTCCTCGTATGAGGTGGGAAGAGATAATATGTGTAGAAGACAGCATGTCCTAATTAGCACTTGTTATAGCAAAATTTTGCATAGTTAAGATGCAAATACTTTTCAGGCAAAGCAATAAATCAAAATTAAAAAGTTTGCAGAAGTTTGTGTTATAAAGAGGAGATGTGTTCTTTTGGTTGCTTATCTGCTTATTTTCTCTTGTTATTTTGATATGGCTCTTATTTATTAATTTTAGTTGGTTCTACAACATTAAAGAACATGATACAATCATCCTCAAAGTTTCTTATCCCAAAAACATCTTTGATTACTTCAACAAGCAGTGAAAGGCTTACAGTGCCTTTCATTATAGCCCAATGAGTGGCCATCTTTGGAAAATATGCATATTTTGGTTTTGGAATTTCTTCATGGTCAGCTCACCGAGTGTCAAAATATAGTATGTACTAGAGAAAGCTAAAATAGGCAGTTGTTTTAATAATCATCATGAAGCCGTTAATGAAGAGTTATGGGACATGGCTACATATAACAATGGGAATATGTATATGGAGCAAAGAATATGCTTAAACTCTCTATTGGACAAATATTTGGTTGTGCTTGTTTTTAAGGGCATACATTACCTACAAAGTATCTAACCAACAAATGATTATGAATCATTGTTAATCTCTTAGTTGGAAAAACTGCCATAAGGGAAGCATAGATGTTGGTCTCTCTCCTGTAAATTTTCATAGGGGTCTAGATAATGGATTTCATATACATTTTCTGAACAAATGAAGGTAAATTTCAAAAAACTGCGACACGAGTTTTTTTGCATAATCGCCCCCATTAAGTTTCACGCGAGAAGATTTGAAAATTTGTGAACGATCGAGGATATTTCATCGGTTCTTCTAAAAGTTATATGCCCATTTTTTTTCAAATGAATGCACATTTGATTTCATGTCATGACTTTGTGGGTATATAACTTTTGACCAGTGCAGAAGCATGACCATAGAAATCAAGAATCTGGGGTTCGTAGCCCCAGGTAATGCAGCTTGAAAATGGATGTCTTCCAAACATCATGTGAATAGATTATTCTACCGCACTAACTAAAACTAAAGATATGCACATTTTTTTGTGTCATTCACTGATGATAAGAGACTGTGGAGTTTGTATTCGACCTAGTGATAATAAATAGATAGCAACATTATAAAGGTTAAATTTTTGTCAAACGACCAAGTAGTTAATGTTTGCTCCTTTTATCCTCGCCATGGAAATTGGTCACTTATGCAAACTACACTTGACAAGGAAACATATGTGAATGTAAAGGGGTCAAAAAGATGTGGTGGATAAATAACATTATTTTTGTGAATGGATTGAGAACATTGTATTGTAGAAGTCTCCTATTTGATCCAATAGGCTCCAAATGGAAACCTCTTTTCTTTCTCCTTTTATGGAACTTTCTCGAAGTTTTACTTCATTCTTTGCTTCTAAAGATGTAATGCACAAACACACATCAATTCCATTATCTTCCATGGTAAAAAATTGAAAGAGGAGGTGAATATGTTGATTATAGAGGTTTAAGCGCTAGCTTTCTGGTTGCAAAAATAACAATTAGATTAGACCATGTTAGGTTCAATGGGTAGGATGGGTGAAATGGTTATGTCAACAATAGAGTTTAGACTTGATTCAGTTTATGTGTACTACTTTGGGGGCTAATGGTCTTAGATTTTTTCGTGGTTTTGATCTTAAAGATATTGTAACAATTGTGCTCTAAGGCACAATAAAACTCTTAGGCCTCTAATTTTGTCACGATGGGGCATGGGAGTTGCAATATTTTTTATTAGATCTGTAAAAAAAAATTATTTTTTCAGGGGATAAGTTTCGATCACAAATATTATAGATTGATTTCAATGATGGTCGATTTATGTTGATGCAGGTTACCCAACTGTTTTTTTGATAAAGGTCTTCATAGGTGGTTTTTGTTTTTTATCCTTAAACGACTTCTCATTTGCATATTTATTAACTGTTAAGCAAAATCTATGATTGTGGACATAAGTATATTCCCTAGACCTAGTGGCCTGGTCTAGAACAACATAAATCAAAGACTATAAATTTTTCCTTAGAAGAATTGGAGAATGGAAATATGCTTACTTATAATCTGTCGTAAGCTCCTCTGTCTTCTTGGCTTGTCAGCTCCAACTGTAGCTTCTATCGTTATAATTATAACCTACACAAACAAACAACATAAGCCAAAGATCTACAACATCTATGTAGCATTATCCAATCATTGTATTCAATGGATCAGCATAGCATTGAAACACATGTACATAATCATAACATAACACATGTAGGAAAAAAAATATACTCTTTGTATTAATATGAAAGGGAGATAATTTACAACCAAAAGCGGAAGTTGATCTTGTAAATATCCTCCATTGGCTTGTCCTTCCTTACCACAATGTAAACCTCAAAGCCACCCTAATGCATGGGATGATAACTCTCTTATGATCAAAGCAGCAGCATAAGGGTATGATCAGTCTCCAAATCCAACCTCTAGCTTGTGGATGGCAAGAAATATATAGGAGAGGATGGTAGTTTAGGAATTCTTATCCAATTACCAATCTAGGCTTGAGATCCACTCTTGATGGGAGGATGAGCTCAAGGGATAAGAGGTGAAATCTCCAAGGTAGGATCAGATAAGATTCGAATTTCTTATATAAGGTAAATGGTTGTAACAACTCTTAGAACCTTCTGTAAGAGAAAGCTTCGAGATTATCTTTATTTTTACCAAATTTCTAGAATCAGCATAACCCCAGCCAGGGAAAACCTACTCTGATTAAAGCAAGTGCAGAACTGAGCAACTTTCCACTCAAAGCAGGTCCCTGAAGGGTCAAGGTGCGATGGGCGTTAAAAGCACTAGAATGAAGTAGTCAAGGTCAGAAACTTAGGGAGATTAGGGATTTGTTTAGGGATGATGACAAGGTGTTCATGGATGTTGATGGGTCCAGTTTGTAGGCCTATTGACCAAATGTGAAAAAATGGCCTATGACATATTCCCCCCTAAAACGCAAAGTCAGAAATAGTGGTTGATGATTGAAGTGCCTTACCTTCTAACAAGTTAGGATCAAGAACAAATGATCAGATCATCATCTCTTACAATACATTTTCATCGTGATATCTTTGTTGAGAGAGGCATACCCATACTCAACACATAAGCTAACATTACATGTACAATGATCAAGAATTTGTATCCACTGATGAAAAAGGGTGGAACCATGATTGGATGACTGTCTATATGATCATAGCCATCATACAGTGCGATCTTGTATCAATCCTAAAATTGCAGCCTGAATGGATGGAACTAGATTTGGGGTCTTCTATCTCGTTCACCCAATCATCCAACGTATGATTCTAACCATGTGAATAAAGGCGCTGAAGTCGAACATGGTAAACACCATGCGATTATCGGTCGACGATGTACATTATTAACAGACGTGAGAGGAACCATCAATGATTTTAATGGCTCTCAAGTTACTACTGTACAATCTATATGGTGTGAATGAATGAGTTGAATTCGAACACCACACAGAATCTATCAGTCAAAGGCTAACAATTGAAACCTGTCGCCAAGAGTGAGGAAACTTTCCGTTCATTTATACAAGTCCCAAGGTACTGAAGGAATAGTTTCTAAGTCAACTTCCTGGTTAATGAGTTGATGTCAACAAGAACCAACCCGTCACAGGAAGGCCTTAATGTATCCCCCATCCATGACACAAAACAAGTATCATGATTTGAGACAGAAAGACTTTGATGTGGAACTAATTCAGGAATGAAGGCTTAAGAGTATTGTAACAGATATTAATTGAATGAATTCTCTTGAACACATTTGTGACACGAAATGGAGTTGGCAACATTGACCCGAAACCGAAAATGAAGGCTCTAAAATTGTGTGATGAATCAAAAGACAAGTAGATTTCCCAACCCAATAGCCATAGAGATGAAGTGGAGGAGTGTTGTTTTCAAGAGCGACTCATTGCCATTAATAGATGGAATATCCCATTTTCCCAATTTCCCCAACCATTGCTGGTTAGTACCTCTTTATTTTTTAACAAGCTTGAGGAGGATAACATATGATTGATCTATAAGTTCATCCTTTGGATGAATCCTTCCAAGCATGTTTAATGAACCCTGAGAAGGAGTGGTTTGGTCCCGTTATGTTCGACGAGTCCATCATTGTTTGATGTTTTAACAAATCCAACAAAGGTTTAACTCAACATATTTTTCATGTTTAAAGACTTTGAAAAAGAGGCGAAAAAGAAAAATCCAAAGGTTCATTTTCGTATACAGTCACTTGAGTCCAAAAAGGAAAAAATACTTAAGAGAACCTCTTAGCCATGTTCGACTAAGGTATTCATTTTTTGTATCTAGTCTATCTCAGTAACGAAAAGAGTAAAACTTGTATTGGTAGACATCTTTTCATTTACTTTAATGAGTTCAAAAATACAAGTGCTCGACAATCATTTCATGTTTAGGGAGTCTGAAAAGCGTTGAAGGAGGACTCCTCCTAGAGGAATGAGCGGTATAAAGGGTAGCAATTGGTTTCGATCATGATGGAATTTCTAAAAACACGCAAAGGTTAAGAGGCTAGCTAATAAGACCACTCATCATAATGGTTCCTAAGGAAAGGGTAAAACAACCAAGTGAAATCATATGATCGGCCAAGCAGATGGCAACATTGGAATGAGGAAACCAAGGCTCATTTGGCATAATTAGGCTGATAAAAATGACAATCACAAGAATAGGATGAGAATGGATTCATTTTTACACAAGCTTGCAACAGGGGAAACTATGCTTGAGAATACTTGAAGACGGTTTCATTTTTTCACAAGCTTGAAACATGAGAAGAATTATGCTTGAAAGTGGTTTCATTTTTACACAAGCTTCAAAAATAGAAAACCTATGCCTGAAATAAGTTGGCATGCCCCCAGCATAATGACTCAATTCGAGGTACATGCCCCTAGCATAATGACTCAATTCGAGGTAAATTCCCCACAAGCTTCATTTCATGCACCTAAGTAGACAACTAGTTACTAACAGGTGGATGGTGAAGGTTCATTTACGACATCAAGGGAAAGACTCGACTGGGGATTTATGATGTCTAATCAAAGACTCAAATTGGAAGGGGATCTACTTCATTTTTTAAATGAGCGTGACACAAGAAAAGAACTATGCTCATGGGACCTTGTTTCATTTTTTAATGAGATTGACACAAGAAAAGGGACTTTTCTCTGGGAATCTTGTTTCATTTTTTAATGAGCTTGACACAAGAAAAGGAACCCTACTCTGAGAACCTTATTTCATCTTTTAAGGAGCTTGACACAAGACAAGGAACTCTGCTCTGAACAGCTTGATCATGACCTGCATAATTCCATGGCTTCCAAGAGGTTCTCATGAGATGGAAGAACAATGCTCTGGAAGAGATCAAAGGATCCAATGGAAAGATCAGGTTCCAATGTTCCTAGTACATGATTCACTACATCACCTACCAGATCATCAGTAGATGACGACATGGAACATGTTGCCACATAATTAATCTGTGGCGGGGAAGATACTAATTGTCTACAATGACCATTTAGGGAAGTTGATTGATTGGGAGTCAAATTAGGACCAACAAACAAAACCTAGTCAATGGTCACAATTCTTCCTTCATGACAGAAACACATCACATGAAAGAGTGAAGAGACAAGATCTCCCATGTTGTAAAGTAGTCATGCCCAAGGAGTAAATTAATATCCAAAGGGACTTGGACTACCATCACATATTTATAGACAGACTTCCCTCCCAAAGTAATAGGCAACTGAGGAAGGATCCCTAAAGGTTAACTGGTTCCTGTATTAAAAGCCAAACAATTTTGGGTAATAGGCACAAGCTATGGATAACCTGAAGCTTTCCAAGTAGTTGAGGACATAATACTAATAGATGCACCTTCATCTATGACTGTGCCAGGTATGGCCATATTATAATCATGTACTATAATCTAGAAGGGCACATAAGGAGGAAGATGATATCCTGGCAGTCGACTCCAATCAAAGGAAGTGACTTTTATACTTAGAGGGGGTGTCATGGGAACGAGAGAACTTCTCCCTTGTGTTATGGGAACGGGATAAATACTCCCTTTTGTTGTGGGAATGGGAGGATTTGTTGGAAATAATACTGAGAGGGGGGGTGAATTAGTATTATCAAATCAATTATTTTTCATTTCATAATCATATTTGTATACGCTACTTCAGTTATGGGAAACTGCGTATATACGCTACTATGTTTAAAGCAACCAGCGTATATCAGAAAACTTAAGATTCATTAAATGTTGATCTTTAATCAATGCATCATAACTTCATTAATCATAAGAACAGTAAACAGAATAGATCATCACACACATGGACACAAGATATAAGGTGGAAACCCAATGTGGGCGAAAACCACCTGCTGCAATTTGTCTCTATCTTCTTTTAATAAGAAACTTATTTTTACAATATTTTTGTATTGGTGTAGTCTTATACCAGTACGCAGGCTTCTGCCTGCAGAAGGCTACAACCTTCTCTCATTCTCTAGTTTCTTCTGGAAGGGAGCTACAACCCCCTTAGCTCTTGTACTGGCTGATGTACTAGTACGTAGGTGCTGACCTACAGTAGGCTACAACCTTATCTTTCTTCCAGGGACCACATTTCATAAATTTTCACACTGGATCCATCAATAACATTAATCTGCATCAACCAATCTCCTTTTCTTCAATCAAAATTGAGTCAAACAATTACTTCTCTAATTGTTGTAACCAGAATACATTAATAGTAACCAGAAACCAACCCTGAACCCAAAACACCGCAGCAATAAACAGAAGCAGCCAAAACATATTTCATGAGACGTACGCTACTTCAATATGTAGAAACATGCATGCATACGCTGCTGTATTAAGGCCAACCTGCATATACGCTGTTTTGACTTACTAAAATAGCGTGTATACGCACCTCTGATGTGTCGAACCTGCATACAGATCTATAAAAGATAATTTAGCCTTTTCACTTATTCAGACATCAGTTATATCCAGATTATCAGATTTATAGATCAAATCATGCGCCAAATATAACAGATCAAAATCACATAAAGATACTATCAAAATCACATAAGATCAAAATCAAAATCAATAGAACTTATCCATCTTTTAGCGCTCAGGTTCCTCCTTGGTTCAGATCCAGCTATGCACCATAACCCAATTCTAGATCTTGCTCTTCATAAGATATTCAATACTTGAGTGAATGCACTTGCCTAATGATTTCCTTCCCCTTTTATAGTCATAGGCCTTACTCAATACCACGGTCCAAAACCACTTAGAACCAATACTATGGACCCAATACCTGGGTTCAACACGTCGGATGAGATACCATGGACCAAGGCCATAGGTCCAAATACCAAGGACTAAATACCATGGACTAAAAATAAGTTTTCCCACATGTACGCGCTTTTCCATGCATGATACGTATACACGCCTTTTGATCGTATAACCCACGTGTATACGTGACTTGGTTAAGAGGAACCTGTGTATATCTCTTTTTCTTTCATTCTGAGAGATTGAATTGTGATCTGTTATTTGAGTGAGTTGCCATCAAGGACAACACCTATGTCATAGCGCCAAACCTGTGTCATAATGCCAACAATCTCCCCCTTTGGACTTGATGGCAACCCCAAGTCACTCAAAGTCATTCTCCCCCTTTTTCATCAAGTGCAAAGGGTTATGCTCCCCCTGAGTACATGCTAAAATCTCTGCTCTGCTGTGCTATCCATGCTCCCCCTGACTGTAGGCAATGTCTGCAAGAAGATGTTCTACAAGAAGAAACATGATTTTATACATCATAAATGACCTTCCTATCACCAAAGACTCATACATATATCCATCTCCCAATTAAGTGGGGATACACCAAAAGTTTCCACATGATAAAACAAGAACATTACATCACCCATCCCAAGCATAGTGGGGAAACCAAAATGGGCCGTTACATGACCTTGATAAGAAAATAAATACATGACATAGAGACGAAATGTCTACAACAAGACTATGACAGTCTTCAACAACTATCATCAGTAGCATCTGTCAATCATCATTCAGACCAGCAACCATGTTCTCCTTCTACACCTGTTCCACCTGAAACTAAAAACATTGTGAACTTGAACCAAGATCTTCTAAGATAATGCCAACAATGTATTATTAGAAGTATATATGCTCCCCCTGAACCTATGCCAGATGGTCTCTGTCAGACTCATATCAGACTCTTTTCATCCTGAGCCTGGCCCATTGTTTGTCTTCAAACCAACATATATGCGACTGTATCCACATAAACCAGTGTATGTCTTGGGTGAAAATATGTTCGTTTAATTCGGTTGTAGTACTTGCCCAACTATTTAATTTGTCAATCCGAGGTTCGTAAACTTACGAGGCACATGCACTATATATGCAGGACCGAAGTGGAACTAATTTAATCTAAATTGCTGAAATCAAATTAATCTAGGAAGGCATTGAAACATTAACTATGACAGCAGGAAATTGCATAAAGGAAAAGCAATACAACATGTGAAGAATTGAATGACAAACAACATATGTGAGCTCACAACAATAAAACTATCTCAAATTATATTACAAGAATCAAATTACAAATCATGAAAGTGTAACAATAAAAGAATATGAATCAAAGCTAATCTCCATTCTCTATTATTCATTATTCATTCCTTCATATCAAAATGAAGAGAGAGCACTCTCTTATATATATGAGGAAGATAACCGTCTCATAATTACATATCCAATATTCTCTCAAGCACTCTCAACTAATTTCCCATTATTACAAGATATGATCCCACAAATATCTCAAGCATTTTTAACTACTTTCCCATTATTACAAAATATGATCCCTTTGAATCCTCCACAAATCTCTCACATATCTTGGATAAGATATGCCAACCAATCCTCCATGATCTTCTCTTAGGAATTGGATAAGATAGCCTCCATGATTTTTCTCCTTAGGAATTGGACTGCATAATTATCTCCTTAATATGGTGGAGGAGATTATGGATAAGTCTCTTGGAATTAATTCTTCACATATTTCCTACACATCACAAAACTCACATATTCTTGAGATATATATAAAAATATGTATATTTTCTAATATTTAATCATAAATTCACTTGTAATACAAGAAATGAATAAAATGGAAAATAAGAAGGTGAAACCCAAATGTAGTTATGAAAATGATATGATAAAAGGTTAATAGGATGATGAAATGTAAGGAATAGTGAAGAAAAAGGTGGATGAAAATATGACATTTCTAAGTCCCAATAGTATGTACGCGGATTCTCCTCATTAAACTCGCGTACAACCAGTTTTATCTGAAACAGACAAGTTTCAACAACAAGATGATGCATCAACTACTCCCAACTTCTGTCTGAGATATTCAAATGTCTCCCTGGGCAATGGTTTGGTGAGTATAACAGCAACCTGTTCCTTGGAGGGAACATACTCCAATTTGACCTTTTGTTCAAGCACTTGTTCTCAGAGAAAATGATATTTGATAGGTATATGCTTGGTCTTTGAATGCATGACAGTATTCTTTGAAATATTGATTGCACTTGTATTATCACATAAAATAGAGATAGGCGGAGTACAAGTGATCTGAAAATCTTGCAAAGTTTGCATCATCCAAAGGAGTTGTGTGTAGCATGATGCAGCAGCCACATATTCTGCTTCAGCTGTAGATAAATCGATTGAACTTTGTTTCTTACTGAACCAAGATACTAATCTAGAACCCATAAAGAATGCACCACCACTAGTGCCTTTTCTGTCATCCACGCTTCCTGCCCAATCTACATATGTATATGCATGAAGTGTGAGATCTGTATCTCTAGGATACCATAAGCCATAGTTTTGTGTTCCTTGAAGATATTTGAAAATTCTTTTAACTGCCTGAAGGTGTGCTTCTTTTGGATTTTTCTGGAATCTTCTAACTATTCCCACTACATGCATGATGTCTGGTCGGGTACCTGTCAAATAGAGCAGACTACCAATCATGGATCTATAGTTTGGTTGATGTACTGTTGCTGAATCACCATTTGCGCTGAGGCTACATCCTGTTACCATAGGGGTACATACTGGTTTCGAATCTTCCATGCCATATTTCTTCAAGATCTCCTTGAGGTACTTGGTTTGTGATAAAAAGATACCATCTTTATTTTGTTGGACTTGTAAACCAAGAAAATATGTCAACTCACCAAGCAAGGACATTTCAAATTCTTTCTACATCACCAAAGCAAAGTTTTGACTCATGGCTTCTTCATTGCTACCAAAGATGATATCATCAACATACACGACAAGTATTAGAAATTTATCATTATCAATTTTTATATATAGATTGCTATCTGCTGATCCTTTTGAAAAACCTTATTGATGGAGGTATTTGTCTAGATGATAATACCAAGCCCTTGGAGCCTGTTTAAGACCATAGAGTGCCTTCTTAAGTCTGCATACTAGTTTTGGATCATTTCCAAGGATGAATCCATCTGGTTGCTCAATGTACACTTCTTCTTCCAAGTCTCCATTTAAAAAGGCAGATTTCACATCCATTTGAAATACTTTGAACTCTTAAAAGCTATAAAGAGCAAGGAACATTCGTATGGCTTCAATTCTAGCAACTGGTGCAAAAGTTTCTTCAAAGTCTATACCTTCTTGTTGAGCATACCCTTTACAAACAATTCTGGCCTTGTTTCTAATAACATCTCCATTTTCATTCAACTCATTTTTGAATATCCATTTTGTCCCTATGACATTCTTATCATTTGGTCTAGGAACCAACTCCCAAGTGTTATTCTTTTCAATCTGCTCAAGTTCTTCATTCATGGCTTTGACCCAGCATTCATCTTTGCATGCTTCACTTACATTTCGTGGTTTAGTGGAGGACAGCAATGCTAGATAGCTTGAAGCTTCTGAAATAGTTATTCTTGTTTGTACACCTGCTTCTTTCTATCCCAAAATTTGAGTTCCTGGATGATTCTTCTGAACGTACCTGGATGGAGTCTTTTCTTCTACTCTTATTTGTTCTTCTGGTGCCTCATAGGTTTCTTCTTCATCATAAGTCTAATTTTATGTTGAAGGAAAGTCCTCATCATTTTCGAAATCTTCGGATTTTACCTGCCTAGGAATATTTCCTTCTTCATCAACCACTACATCAATACTTTCAACAATTTTTCCAAGTCTTTTATTGTAACACTTATATCCTTTGTTGTGGGGAGTGTAACTAAGGAGAATGCCTTCATCTGCTCTAGGTTCAAACTTGTCAAGGTTTTCATCAGTCCTTTTGATGTAACATTTGCTTCCCAAAATTTTGAAGTATTTTACCGTAGGAGTCTTACCATACCAAAGTTCATGAGGAGTCTGAGTGTTGTTTACCCAAATGTTTGTCTTGTTGAGAATAGTAACAGTAGCAAATGTAGCTTCACCCCAAAAGGTTTCAGGAGTTCCAGACTCATCAAGCATAGCACGAGCCATTTGTTGAACCGTTCTGTTCATCTTTTCTACTACTCCATTTTGCTGAGGAGTCCTTGCCATAGAGAATTCCCTTCTTATTCCATGTTCTTCACAAAAATCGAAGAATTCATCCGAGGTAAATTCCCCTCCTCGATCAAACTTGAGGCATTTGATTCTACAGTCTGATTCGTTTTCAACCAAGGCTTTGAATGCTTTGAACTTTTTGAAAGCTTCATCTTTATGCTTCAGAAGTCCTATCCAACACATCCTAAAAAAGTCATCAATGAACAATATGAAGTATTCTTCTCCTCGAGGTGACCTTTTCCTGGATGGACCACATACATCAGTATGGACAAGTTCAAGTGCCTTACTAGTTGATCCTTCCTTTTCAGGGAAATTAGTTCTGGTTTGCTTGCCAAACTGACATGATTTGCATATTGTATTGTTTGGAATTCTGATGTTAGGGAGATCACGAACCGCCTGATATTTGCATGCTTTCCTTATCTGAGAGAAGCTTAGATGCCCCAATCTTCTGTGCCATAGCTAGTGTTCATCATTCTTGCTTAGATAACATTGTTGTTGTCCTCACTTGAGTTATGTATAAATTATTTGGAGTTCTTATGCCTTTGATCACTGTTTCTCCTGTATCAAGCTCACGAACAATACATCCATTTGATCGAAATATTACCTCATTTCCTTGATCACACATTTCACTGACACTCAATAGATTATGCTTTAAGCCATCAACATACATAATGTTTCCAGCTTTGACCTTTTCTTTCAAAAGAACAGAACCTTTACCTTTTTTGAGTGCAGGGGTGTCATTTCCAAATGAGACCTTCCTTTCCTTTTCTAAGGCACTATATGCCTGAAGTTTTTCTTTATCACCTCTCATATGTTTTGAGCATCCACTGTCAATGTACCATTGATTTTCCTATATTTCCGCATATAAGGCTATACCACATCTTTCTAGTTGCGGTTCTTTCTTTCTCCATGTTTTGGGACTCAATGAAGCTTGATCCTTCTGAGTTGTTTGTCGAAACCTACTCCTGCATTCAGAATCTTCATGACCGAAGTTGTTGCAAATAGAACATTCTATTTCATTTTCAAGAGAAAAAAAGTTATTGTAGGTCCTTTTCATGATCCCAATCATACTCCTTTGATTTCATGCTTCTCTAGTCATGATGGTCTTGTAGGCAACACATTGAGCAGCTTTGTGTCCAAAGTTATGACAAGAGAAACATTGGCCATTGAAGAAATTCCTACGATTATCAAACCTACCGTCCAGGTGATTGTAGTTTCCATATATTGAGAATGATTTACCTGCAGTTGGTTGTAACTTCTATTCATCCTTGAAGTAGATTGCCCCCTATTTACTTGGTGATCTCTATTCATCCTTGAAGTAGATTGACCCTGATTTACCTGGTGATCTAATTTACGCCTTTGCTGTCGATTGTCAACCTGTTCACTTCTCCTTGCTACATCTAGATAACTTTTGGAGGTGGATGGCTTCTGTGCTTGAGATGCTTCTTCAGAATATCCAAGACCTGTCTTGATTAGAGGAGAACGCTGCACTTTGATAATCTCATCTAAAGTTTCAAATCCTTTAGCAAATCTAAGATTAAGAGCTTTTGTTTTCTCAATATCTTTTCTAAGTCCCACAATTTCACATTTCGAAATCAGTTAGGATTCCGTGCAGCTGTGACATGGTAATGCTCTGTAGATTCTCCTTTTCTTCTATGGTAGAAACTTTTGATTCAAATGTAGAAGACAAAGATCTTAGAACCTTTTCAACCAAGGAAACTTCTTTTATTTCCTCACCCAAGTTTTTCATATGATTAACAATCTCATCTATACGTAAGAAATAGTTAGCCACACTTTCATCATTGTGCATTATGAGATTTTCATATTGAATTCTGAGAGTTTGTAGTTTTTCATGTTTTACATGATCGTCTCCTTCATAGCTCAGAACAATATTGTCCCATATTTATTTGTGGTTTTGAGCTGCATAACCTTGACGAATTCTGATTGAGATAAACTCGCTAATAGAGTATTGACAGCCTTTGCATTTGCTTCATACTGCTTCTTACCAGCTGTATTTGTAGGAGTTGCTGATGGAAATGTGTATCCTACTTCCACGATATCCCAAACTTCTGTACCAAGAGATTGAAGATAGGTTGTGATTCTTACCTTCCAATAGACGAAGTTGCTCCCATCAAAGATTGGTGGCCTGATAGATGCCTCTTTTTCGTAGTTGCTCATGATGATAGATCTTCCTCCAAGCGATCAAGCTTCTTCTGAAGGACCTGCTCTGATTCCAATTGCTGGAAATAATACTGAGAGAGGGGGTGATCAGTATTATCAAATCAATTATTTTTCAATTTCATAATCATAATTGTATACGCTACTTCAGTTATGGGAAACTGTGTATATACGCTACTGTGTCTAAAGAAACCAGCGTATATCAGAAAACTTAAGATTCATTAAATTTTGATCTTTAATTAGTGCATCAAAACTTCATTAATCATAATAACAATAAACAGAACAGATCATCACACACATGGACACAAGATATAAGGTGGAAACCCAATGTGGGTGAAAACCACCTGCTGCAATTCGTCTCTATATTCTTTTAATAAGAAACTTCTTTTTACAATATTTTTGTATTGGTGCAGTCTTATACCAGTACGCAGGCTTCTGCCTGCAGAAGGCTACAACCTTCTCTCATTCTCTAGTTTCTTCTGGAAGGGAGCTACAACCCCCTTAGCTCTTGTACTAGCTGATGTACTAGTACGTAGGTGCTAACCTACAGTAGGCTACAACCTTCTCTTTCTTCCAGGGACCACGTTTCATAAATTTTCAGAATGGATCCATCAATAACATTAACCTGCATCAACCAATCTCCATTTCTTCAATCAAACTAAGTCAAACAATTACTTCTCTAATTGTTGTAACCAGAATACATTAATAGTAACCAGAAACCAATCCTGAACCCAGAACACTGCAGCAATAAATAGAAGCAGCCAAAACATATTTCATGAGACGTACGCTACTTCAATATGTAGAAACCTGCATGCATACGATGTTGTATTAAGGCCAACCTGCGTATATGTTGTTTTGACTTACTAAACCAGCGTGTATACGTGCCTATGATGTTCCGAACCTGCGTACAGATCTATAAAAGATAATTTACCCTTTTCACTTATTCAGACATCAGTTATATCCAGATTATCAGATTTATAGATCAAATCATGCGCCAAATATAACAGATAAAAATCACACAAAGATACTAGTATTCAAGTTTTAAGATCTTGACCCATCAATAGAACTTATCCATCTTTTAGCGCTCAGGTTCCTCCTTGGTTCAGATCCAGCTATGCACCATAACCCAATTATAGATCTTGCTCTTCATAAGATATTCAATACTTGAGTGAATGCACTTGCCTAATGATTTCCTTCCCCTTTTATAGTCATAGGTTTTACTCAATACCATGGTCCAAAACCACTTAGAACCAATACTATGGACCCAATACCTGGGTTCAACACGTCGTACAAGATGCCATGGACCAAGGTCATAGGTCCAAATAACAAGGACTAAATACCATGGACTAAAAATAATTTTTCCCACATGTACGCACTTTTCCGTGCATGAAAGTGCGTGCATATGTATACGCGCCTTTTGATCGTATAACCCCCGTGTATACATGACTTGGTTAAGAGGAACCTGCGTATATCTCTTTTTCTTTCATTCTGAGAGCCTGAACTGTGATCTGTCATTTGAGTGAGTTGCCCCCCCTATGCCATGAGAACGGGAGGATTTTCCTCTTGCGTCATTGGAACGGGAGGATTTCCCCCTAGTTCATTGGAATCTGAAGAAACGAGAAGAACTTGAGTGGTATGAGACTCACTCTCTATGGGAAAAGTATGATAAACTGAAGATGGAATTGAGTCAACCATTTTCTCAAGCAATGTTTGGTTGGGAACATACTCATGGTATTCACGTTCAGAGAGAGTGGGATTGATTGGATTTGGATTCTGATCAATCACTTCATCAACTAGTAAAAGATTGGGAGAAATCTTTCGGTAACCAACTAGAAGACGAGGCTGAGAAGTTGTAAGGTTTTCCAAAACTTTTGAGGCTTCATATTTATAAGGACAAAGGTGAATAGGATGATTTCCTTCACATAACCTACACGGAAGCTTGACTTTACCCTTTTTCTCATGGACCTTACTATTACTAGGTGATGGTTTATCACCATCATGATCACTAGAGGCTGATGACAAAGGCTAATGTGAGCCTATAGACCACATTTATAATAATTTGGGAATACCAAGACAATCTCTTATAAGGTGATCACCCTTACAAGGTGTGTAAGATAATTTCACTCTACGGGGCTTTAAAGGTTTCTCAACATCAATTGCATCGGTAGAAATGATTACTTGGTTGTCCCTTTACTTATTTTGCTTCTTCTTAATCTTCCTTTTCTTCTTCTTCTTGTCCACCTAGTTACTAGCTTTGAGGCTTTCACAAGACGAAGAGGAAGAAGACCAAACAGGAAAGAAAGGCAAAGGTTCAAGGTTAGGATCAACTTGTTTAGGTGGAGGACTACTAGGTTGAGAATCAATTTGGACATTTAGAACCAAGGAGGTTGAAAATAACCAAAACCAATGGTAAATCCGGGAAGGGACAATGTTTCCATATAAGGAGCACCAATATTTCCAAAAGAAGGAAAAGGACGAAGATTCCCATCAGAGGGATTTTCTTGATTAGTAATTGTTGTCATTAATCTCAACCTAATACCTATTAAGGGGTTATTCCAAGGGGAGGATGTTATTTTGCGGCCAATTAATTGATTTTAGAAATTAAAGACACAAAATAAATCAAAGAGGGGTAACTAGGTAAAAGGGTTTACCAGGAAACTATGAACTACAATATACCACCTTGGAAAACCAAGGATTTAGGTACAGGAAGGAAATCTCCCTGAATGTTGTGTTTGGTGTATCACAATGTAAAAGGCGGCCGACTTGGTTACCTAAGGCAAGGATAGCAACCTAGTTTCGACTTCCAAAATATAACCTGAGGTATGAGTAAGCATAGTCTGTTGTAGTGTTGTCTAATGTTTAACCAATGAAAGAGTTCCCATATACTTATCATGCGTGGAGCGCCATCCGATATGCCCGGAGGTATGTGGAGAACAGTTTGATACACTTATGTACGTGGAACAGGATATCACCCCTAGAATGTAACTCTAACAAAAAATGGCAGCTCCTATGTTTAAAGACGCTGGAACACATCTCTAACCTAGACCTTTACGTGTGTCATTGAGTTTCAAACACTCCTTAGGTTAATTGATGTGAACTTTAGAGTTTGTCTTGAATTATATTTTGATTTCAAGGCTCAAAAATAGATGTCACCTGAACACACCTATGATGCAACTAATATGACAAAAAGAACTCTTTTCACTTTCATTTTAATAATGAAAGGCCTAAATAAGTAGGGGAAGAAGAAATAAATAAACAATGCAACAAACAAGTGATGCAACAATATATCTCTAGAACTCCATTATTCCAATCAAAATCAAAGCCCTATATGCAATGCATGAGGCATAAGATTTTTCTTTTCAATTCCACTTAATTTTAATATGAAAACTAAGATATTTTCCTAATCACTGATAAAAGAAACTATTCAAAATGATGACTGGAACACCAATTCTTTCAAGCAACCCAATGATCAAGCAATCAATTTTCTAATGACCTAATGACAAGAACAAAGAAAAATCTAAACAAATTCTTATTAAAGGCACTCAAAACCAAAATCAAACAAGTTGAAGGCTTCTAAGAGACCAAAACACACTCAGGAACACAAGAAGGACCAACTGGAACCAATTTAATCATAGAGAAAAGCATAAAGAGGAACTTTTTGCATGCAACTGGGGTAAATAGAGGTACTTAAAGGGCTATAGTGCTTTGTAGAGCAGGTGAAAAGAAGCCTAGGGTGCTTTGCAGCGCAAGTAAAGAGAAAGCAAACCAGGTACAACACAAGAGAAGGTGCTCTGTAGAGTAGGTAGGCAGTTATTCAAGGTGCTCTGTAATGCTCTATCAACAGACCAAGGGGAGCGCTAATCAAGGAAAATCCAGTTTCCGACACAAAAAGTCAAATGCAGCTCAATGAAAGGTCTTCCTAGGGTCAATTCAAACTGAGTGAGGCACTGGAGGTATGTTAACAAGGGAAAAAATGAAGGAAAGCACTTAGGGAATGAATCGAACCCCAGTGGAGTCACCAATTTGTTATACATAATCTACGACTACAGACAAAAGTATATTCCCTAAACTTAGTGGCCTGGTCTAGAATAATAGAAATCAAAGACTATAAAGTTTTCCCTACAAGAATTGGAGAATGGAAATATGCTTACTTGTGCTTCGTCACAAGCACTTCTCTCTTCTTGGCTTGTCAGCTCCAATCATAGCTCCAATCACTATAATTAGAACCTACACAAACAAATAACACAAGCCAAAGATCTACAACCTCTATGTAGCATTATCCAATCATTCTATTCAATGGATCAACATAGCATTGAAACACATGTACATAAGCATAACATAACACATGTAGGAAAACAATATACTCTTTGTATTAATATGAAAGGGAGAGAGTCTACAACCAAAAGTGGAAGTTGATCTTGTAGAGATCCTCCCAAGTTGACTTGTTCTTCCTTGCCACAATGTACACTTCAAAGCCACCCTAATGCATGGGAATAATAACTCTCTTATTATCAAAGCAACAACATAAGGGTATGATTAGTCTCCAAAAGTCAACGCCTAGCTTGTGGATGGCAGTAAATATATAAGAGAGGATGGTAGTTTAGGAATTCTTATCCATTTACCAATCTAAGCTTGACACCCACTCTTAATGGGAGGATGAGCTCAAGGGATAAGGGGATAAGAGATGAAATATCCAAGGTATGATCAGATAAGCTTCGAATTTCTCATCCAAGATAAATGGTTGTAACAACTCCTGCAAGATTTTGGAAGAGGAAGCTTCGGATTCTTTTTATTTTCCCTGAATTTCTAGAATCAACGATAGAACTGAGCAACCTGTCACTCAAGCATGTTCCTAAAAGGCCAGGGTGCGCTGGACCTTAAAATCACTAGAATGAAGCAGTCAAGGTTAGGGCTTTGTGTAGGGATGATGGCAAGGTGTTCATGATGTTGATGGATCCAATTTGTAGGCCTATTGACCAGATGTGACAAAATGGCCCATAACATTGACATTCGAGATGTTATTATTCTAACATTTTCTAGTTTTCTAGACTATTTGATGGTTCCTAGATGTCATTCCTTTTCTTTTGTGATCAAACGGTAAAATGAAGTTTTAATTTAATGTTTTTCCAATTACGTGAAGGTTGGTAGATTTATTAAAGAGCCATGGAATTTTCTACCTATCGTGATAATTGACTACTATCCTCCAAGCATGGTGACCCCTCCAAATTGGAGTCAATTGGATTGTCTATGAGGTTTATCCTGGATTCACTTATTGGAGGTGATTAGGTTTTATATGTGAAATTTCCTTAATTGAAGCTACTAGAAATTATTCTTCTATATTATGTAGATTTTTTGTCTTCAAAAATTAATCATGGCAAAAAACGAAAAAAAATCATAACTACAATTTTCACAAATAATAACAGTAACTAAGAAAATGATGCACACATAAAATTTAGACACCAATATTTTTGGACAATAGTCCCTCGAAAAACCCATTTGTAGGGAAAACCAGTTTTGTGGATGAGGATTTTATTATTATTAAATATTTAGCAAATTTAGGATTATAATATGATTTCCTCTTGTTGGCAAAGCTACGGAAAATTATCTTTTCCTAGCCATATTGACATGGAAACCACAAATTCTTCCTCTGTAGAAAATTTCAGCCTTGCAATTCTGTTTGCACCCCTATCCAACAACTTGAACTAGTTGCTCCAGTAACTCGCACTACCTCTGAGAAAATGATCCTACAAGCAAATCTACATCCAACAACTTGTCTGACAAACCTGCACTCCCTCCAGGAAAATGATCAAGCAACTGGAAACTAAATCGAGCCCCTTTGTCACACGCACTAGCACACTGGCTACTCGCACTACCAAATTTGACCTTTCTTTTGATGATGAATTCGACCTCCTTCCTCTCACTAGAAACTACAAATCAATTGCGTAAATTTCTCCAGAAATTTTCTCCTCAATTTTCTTTTTTGAAACTCTTATGTTGGTTTCCTCGATTGTGTCCTTATTGTCACTAGAATTTTGTGACTCAAATCTAATCTCCAAGTGCCCCATCAATTTAGTCTTATAATCTCTCGTTGAGCAACCAATGACCATGATCTAATCTCAATTGATGGCTAAGACCATCTTGATCCCATCAAATGACTTTTCTAGAAATTGCTAGAGGAAAATTGATTTGTCTCAATTGATATGATTTAATTAACCATTTTTCCTAAGTTAGACTTAGGAAAATAGTTAATAATTGGTTAATTAATCTAATTAAGACATTTCCCTTAGAAGCATTTTCTGAGTCTTAGAGATAAGTATCCTCTTGTGTTCCTTAGCCTCATAGACACAATAGAGATTAGAACACTTGTCCGAGCTACAAAAAACTAACACTCCATTTTAGCAAGGAAGGTGTTCTCCACTACTCCCAACTTATCCCTGAATAAGACAAACTTTGTATATTGTATCCAATTGGTCCACGCTATACATAATCTTTGATGAAGTGGAATTTGATTTCGATGTGTTTTGACCTATCATGGAACACTGAATTCTCAAAGAGTTTTACACAACTCTGATTATCACAGTAGATATTGATCGAATCCATCCTTTGACCAAATAGTGCCACTAACAACTTCTAAATCCAAATAGCCTCACATGTTTCCATGCTTGCTTCCATGTATTCTACCTCTGCAAAACTCAATGCCATAGACTTCTTCTTCCTTCCTCGCCAAGAGACAACCCCTAATCCAATTAAAGCAACAACCTTAGGTGTTTTTTCAATCCACTACACTACTTTCCCAGTCTGTAGCGATGTATCCCAATAATTTGACACCATCACCTCGACTATACCTCATAGATATCACAGCACATGTCTCACTGTTATATAATGTACCCTCTTTGATCCCACCATGAACTGACTGAGAGAATTGACCGCACCAAAACAAATGTTTCGCCTTGTGTTCAACAAATACATCAGAGAGCCTATAAGTTGCCTATACAAGGTTGGGTCCACTGTTATTTCCTCTTATGCATCTATCTTCCTCCAATTGGTAATCATAGGCATAGACATGGGTCTACATTCCTGCATCCTGAATCTCTTCAAGATCTCCATAATGCATCCTCCTTTCCCAAAGAAAATATCCCCATTTATCTACCATACCTCTAGTCCTAGGAAATAATGCATCACTCCCAAACCCTTCATCTCAAACTTTGTTTCTAAGTCCCTCTTGGAGTCCTCTATGAGCCCTAATGACCTTGTAAGAAATATATCATCTGTATTTTTTAAACTCGTACAGAAATTACCTTCATACTAATTCTAAAACAACTAAAATAAACAATGCGAGAGCATAACACATAAAACACATATACACAGAGATTTCCCCTGGATCCCAAAACTGAGACTACCAGCTTGATTTTTCATTATGTTCCTTTAAATGTTACAAGACATATTTATACATGCCGAAGCATCCAATACCATGGAACGAAAACCATCGCATCCAAAACCATGGACCAAAAAAACATCGCGTCCAAAACCATGGACCGAAAAACCATTGCGTCCAAAAACATGTGTGAAAATCATGCACAAAACCATAAGTGGATTCGCCCAACCTAACATAGGGTCCAAACCCAAAAAATTTCGGGGCGCTGCCCTGGACCCTATAAAGTGGGGTTATGGGTACCCCTCAAACCCCCTGTGACCCTCCCGCTATGCAATCCGCGCAATAAAGGGGGGCTCCGCCCCCTCCTAACCCCCCAGTTAACTACGTGGGCTAGTCGTGGAAAGAATATAACACAACCCAAAATTCTCCCACTTGTTGTTTTCTTTCCACAGGGGGCCACAAGAGAGCTTAGTCATTTATCCAACCCTGTAACGCCCATTGTTTCTCTACACCAAGAGAACTTCTCAAAGCTCACAGATTTTGTCAATGCATCTGCAATATTCTTCAAAGTTTCCACCTTTACCAGCAACATCTTTTTGTCTTCTATCATATCCCTCACAAAGTGATACTAAACATAAATGTGCTTTGTCTTTGAATGATATGCAGGGTTCTTTGCCAAGAAAATTTCACTTTGGCTGTCACAGTCTATCCTTATAGCTTCGTGTACTAACCCCATACTTGAACATAATCTCTGTAACCAAACTGCTTCCTTGCTTGCATGAGTGGCTGCCATGTATTTTGCCTCTGTAGTTAATAGTGCCATTACATATTTTTTCTTACTCATCTAATTGACTGCACCTCCAAATAGGTTAAACACATACCCACTTGTAGATCTTCTTTGATCCAGATCTCCAGCCTAATCTGCATCAACAAAGCCAAGAATATCCAACACTCTGTCCAATCCTAATCTTCCTTGGTATCACAAATCATAATCACTAGTGCCATGCAAATACCTAAAAACCCACTTCATGCTATCCAATGCTCCTTCCCTGGTTTTGACATAAACCTGCTCAATACTCCCATTGCATGTGCAATGTCTGGTCTAGTACAGACCATTGCATACATTAGGCTACCGACTGCACTTGCTTATGGAACATGGGACATGTACTCTTCCTCTTCTTGTGTCTTCAGACACCGTTCAGCAGATAACCTTACACCTACAGGTATAGGAACCTTCACCGATTTACTATCCTACATATTAAACCTCTGCAATATTGTCTCGACATACTTCCTCTGGCTTAACTAGAGCTTCCTCTTTTCCTGATCTCTTTTAATTTCCATGCCCAAAATATAGTTTGCAGCACCAAGATCTTTCATGTCGAATTTGGAGGACAATTGGGTCTTCAAATCCTGGATAATTTCTTTGTCATTTCCAACCAACAACATATCATCCACATACAAGACCAGATAAATAAACGGTCACCAATTAATTTAAAATACACACAATGATCTGCTTTGCTTCTGGTGAAGCCAAGTCCCCGTATAAATGTATCAAATTTCTGATACCACATCCTTGGTGACTGTTTTAACCCATACAGAGACTCTTTAACTTGCATACCAGTTCTTTCTTACCCTTCACCGCAAAGCCTTCAGGTTGCTTCATGTAGATCTCCTCTTCCAGATCCCCATGAAAAATGTTGTCTTCACATCCATCTGTTCTACCTCAAAATCAAAAGCAGCAGCAACAGATAAAAGTAATCTAATAGAAGTTACCTTGGAAACAGGAGAAAAACTATCACCAAAATCAATTCCCGGCACCTAGGAATAACCTTTTGCTACCAACCGAGCTTTGTGTTTCTCCACCTTCCCTCCTACATTTGTCTTCTTCCTGAACACCCATTTGCTGCCAATGGGTTTCCTTCCAGCTGGCAACTCCACCAGATCCCAAGCCTCATTTTTGTGCAAAGATGCCATTTCATCAACCATGGCCTCTTTCCAGAGTTTTCCATCCTTTGAATCTACTGCTTCCCTCATAGTTTTGGGATCCTCGTCAGTAATAGATAAAGCAAAATTTGAACAAAAAGCAAATGGACTATACCTTTCTGGATTCCTTCTTTCTCGAACTGATCTTCTCACACCAGGAGTTTGTGGCTCTTCATCTTCTGATTCCTCCTCTACTATAGAGTCTGATTCTTCCTCCTTAAGCTCAAACTCTATCTTCTCAAGTTCCTTTGGTTGGACTTCATGTTTAATAACATCTTTCACCTCTCTAAACACCACATCTTGGCTATACACAACCTTCATTGTTACTGGGTTCCAAAGCTTATAACCCTTTAAACCATCCTTATACCCAATAAAGATGCACTTTTCAAATTTCCTATCCAACTTGGTTCGTTTCTCCTTTGGAACATGTACATATGCATCACATCCAAATACCCTTAGATGTGAAATAGAGGGTTTCTTACCAGTCCATACCTCTTGTGGAGTCTTATCCTCCAATGCTGATGAAGGTGACCTGTTGACCAGGTAACATGCAGTATCCACTGCCTCTGCCCAGAATTCATGTCCTAACTCGGCACCACTGAGCATGCGTCTTGCCCTTTCCATCAACGTCTTGTTCATTCTTTTTGCGACTCCATTTTGCTGAGGTGTATATGGAGTAGTCTTCTGCCGTGCTATACCACACTTCTTACAGAATTCTTCAAATTCCTTGCTGCAGAATTCTCCACCATTATCTGTCCTCAGTACCTTTATCTTCTTCTCTGTCTGATTTTCCACCAGAGCCTTAAATTCTTTAAACCTGTCAAAGACTTCAGATTTCTTCTTAAGGAAATATATCCATGTATTCCTTGAGAAGTCATCTATAAATGATACATAGTACACAGACTTACCCAGTGATGGACCTTTCACAGGTCCAAACACATCACTGTGCACAAGCTCTAATATTTGTTTCGTCCTCTTACCACCAGAGGGGAAACTCACCCGATTCTGCTTCCCATATACACATTTTCATAGAAATCAAAATCCAGAGAGCTATTACTCATACCTTCTACCATACCTTTACCATGAAGTATTCGAAGGCCCTTCTCTCCAATATGTCCAAGCCTTTGATGCCACAACATGGTCTTCTCCCCAGAGACCACTAGATTTTCTACTCCATTTTCAGGAACCATAGAACTATTGCACCCGTCAACAACAGTGCTACCTTGCAGCTTGTACAGAGTTCCAATCCGAACTCCCCGCATCAATACCAGTGCTCCTCGAACCATCTTGCAGGTATCCTTCTCGAACACTGTCTTTACAGCTGCATCATCCAACTTGCTTACAGAAATCAGATTTCTGGCCAACGCAGGAATATGCAGAACACCCGGAAGGGTTCTAACCCTTCCCCCTTGCAAATTCAACTTTACTTTTCCGCGACCAATGATTCTAGCCTTCCTATCATCTCCTAAGAAGACATCACCACCATCGTATTTCTCATACTCACAGAACCACTCTCTATGGGGAGTGAAGTGAAAGGATGCACCAGAGTCAATTAACCATGCCTCATGATCTACATGTGTACTTGAAGAAGCCAAGTACACATCCCCACCTTCATCTAAGGTGGTTTTCGCCTCTATAGAAGAAGC